>JAXIVD010002840.1:0-50000 GCA_036785275.1 Cancer borealis
GTTGAAAACATAAAAAACATAATTTAGTTGAGAAACAAAGTCTAAAAACATTAGTTATCTATATGTCTGTACACAGTTTCACAAACTCAGTCACACACACATACACAGACATACAGATCGACAGATAGACACACACACACACACACACACACACACACACACACACACACACACACACACGCACGCACACACACACACACACACACACACACACACACACACACACACACACACACACACACACACACACACACACACACACACACACACACACATATATAATATCTATTTCCATTCCTATCTAATATCTATCTATCTATCTATCTATCTTTAAGATATCTATATATCTATCTTTAAGATAGATATATAGATATTAGATAGGAAAGGAAATAGATATTATGTTTGTGTGTGTGTGTGTCTGTCTGTCGGTCTGTCTGTCTGTGTATGTGTGTGTGACCGAGTTTGTGAAAGTGTGTACACTGTACAGACATGTAGATAACTAATTTTTATAGACCGTTTCTCAACTAAATTATGTTTTTTATGTTTTCAACCCTCAAAACACGTAACCGGTATATAAATAATGAAAAAAAAAAATGAAAACTTGAGAAGCATTGTATTTGATTTAACTTTAACTATATCTTATGTTTTAATTTTAACTTTATCTTTAATAATGTTTATGGGTATTATTATTAAGTCAGAGAAATTCCTCTCAGTTTGAATACACTGCATGTCTGAAACTGTGAAACAAGTTGTTTAGGTGGATTGTGTATAATTTCATTAATGTTTTCTATGATTGGTATTAATTAAGATAATTTTTTAAAGGCTTTTTAACCTTTTAATTAAATAACAGGTACATTTGATTTAGTCTATGATTTGATATAAATTTGGTTTAAATTAAAATAAATGAACAAACGTTTTTTTTAAAGATTTTTCACCTTTCCTTAATTCAGTAGGTTTTGAAAGCTAACTAGCTAAGTTATCCTAAGAAATTCTTTCTAAATTATAAAGACTATAAACAGAATATGGGGAACTAAAATAAAATATTTGAGAGCCGTTTGGGAACCGGAAGAGCCGGCTCTTTGGAGTGAACGAGAACGAAAGACTCGGTTCTCGGAAAAGAACCGGAACGCCCATCACTATTGTTTACCTCACTCCTCGGTGGTTGTCAAGTTGTCAACATTCACATTTAAATACAACATAACTGTGTGTAATTAACTGTATTATAAGCATGAGTTTGATTAAATAATGTTGGTATTGAATATATGAATGCATGTAAAAATATCGTATAGTTAGAAATTGAAATAGTTGAAATTGACAGTAAAAAATATAGATAGATTAACAAAAGTCTTGACAGCGATGTTTATATTTCCCGTATTTTGAGTTTTATGTATTAATTTTCCTTATAATATTTATCAATAGGAACTTGATTAAGCATTACGTTAATATTAGGTCAGAAGAGACTATTTTCGCCTCATATTAAACTCTCTATTCTCAAGTTAAAATAAATAATAAGAGTAAACATTACCATAGCAACGAGTTTGTTTGTTAATCTTTCTTCTCAAAATACAAGGAAGTGATGGAAGGAAACAAGAAATTCAAGGCGAGGATGGAAGAAATAATGAGAAGAAGAAAACTGTTGTAGGTGGAGAGAAAATACATTATAACTAACAGGATGTGGAGTACACTATTATAGGAAACCATTCATAACTTAAACTTCTAGAGATACCCAAAGAATGAGGTGTTAGGATAAAATAGAATATAATAAAATAGAATAAGAAGCCACTGCATGTAGTATAGTTTCCGTGGCAAGGCATGAAGATATATAGTGATAAGTGCATGGGTGTATTATTAGATATTACAATCTTATCGGAGTGTCAGCCTACCTACGTACTGTGTCTAATATGTCATTGATAACGATATGTTTATACCTACGTAAAGTAACACTAATAGACTCACCAATAAATTTCACGGGTTCCCTAATGATCTAAATGGATCCTATTGCCCACCTCCATTTCCATCTGGTGTATATGTTGGTCAAATCTTTTCTTAAATGTGTTGACAGAGGTAGCACTTTCAACATGGTCTGGTAAGGTGTTCCATTCATTTACAATCCTGTGTCTGAAAGAGTTTTTCGTCTGTGTCTTATTACAGCATGGTTTGTACAGGTGTATAGCGTATGTGTATGTGTTCTTCCTGCATTCTATTGGTTTTATCACGTGTGTATGTGTGTGTGTGTGGTACAGAGAGGCGAGGCACAGAGCTACACAGAGGGATGGCCACAGTACCTTCACTCGCTCCCAGGCAGCTCAACGCAATGCAAGGCTCGTACAGGTAAGCAAATGGACTACAGGTGCGATCATTCACCGAAACTATAGCAGGTGACATGAAAGTGATAATAGTAATAATAATGATAATAATAATTCTAATAATAATAATAATAATATAGGAGATGTAGTGTCATTCACATAGACATTTTATAGTACTGCAATATGAAATCAGCATCTGAATATTTTTTTCCTCACAGATACTCACTTTTTTAATAATACTTTCTTCCTTCTCCTCCTGTACCACCACCACCACCTCCTCCGAATCCTACAGGAGGTTCAGAGGGAAGCAGCTTGTCTGAGGACTGTCCTGTCTTCACCTCTGCTGCCTCGAGTGTGTAGCCTCAAGGAAGCTTACCTCTCATCCTCCACCACCTCCTCCTCCAGCAGAACACATGCCACTAATACTCGACCCTCATGAAACTCACTATTTTGTTCATGTTCACTTGTAATAATTGGCGAAAATTGTGACACTCCTAACAAGTTATAAAGATATTTAAATCCACTTGGTTAGGGTTGCCATAATAAAATTTGTGAACGATAATATACGTGAGGCAACATCTCCTATATGCGTGACTGTACACCAAAACATTAATAAAACTGATTATTCATTTGGTCATTTGTATTACGTAGAGACACATATACTGTTTGAGGCTAATAATGAATCAAGTTTTTTTTGTTTTGTTTTAAATACGTATTAGTATGAACACACATACATCATACACTTTCAGCACAACTTACAAACCAGTCATTACAGATGCAACACGAATCAACACAATAATTTAAGTCACTGCCAACCATTCCTTCACCTCAATCATCCTGAGTAGTTTTGCATAACACTCAACACACTCGTATCCATCCCTTAGCTTTCCTTTGCAATACTTAACCTAACCTTACGTAGGAAATCAGTACATGGAAGGAAGAATCAAACAGTTGGATGATAGAGTGAAGACTTTTTTTTCAACTACTAAATCATTGGCCTCAAGATTCTGAACACGTCTTGTCTTGTGCTGTGTTGTGTTATCAGGATCGAGGCCACATTCCTTAACTTAACACTCTGTCATGAGCTGTTCTTTGCAATATTCTAGTTTTTCACACCACATACATTTTAAAAGATGTAATTCTATGCCTTATATATATACACACACACGCACACACACACATACATACACAAAATTATCTATTAGTAATGGATGCAGAACTATATTTTCCGTGTTCAGTTCATCAGCTGATTCATGTTGACTCCTTGCATCGTTACCAATACAAAAATATACACCCCCATACCTCCCCTCCACAGGTCATATCACAAGTCCTGCATCAGAACACTGACTGGAGGCCTGGGTAGACACACGTCCGTCCTCCAAGCAGTGTGAGGAGATCAGAGGATGTGCCAACCTTCTGTCATCCTTCCTCATAACGATGTGTCTTTACATATACTCGTTGTCATACAGAGAATTATGATGAGTTTATCTGTACGTAGATATACATAAAACTATTTCTTACTGACTACTTTGCACTTTATACATGTTTAGATAGAAAAATTCAAAAATACTCGTCAGTTTACAAAGAAGCAAGTTGAAGCAGGGAGGGACTTATTTAGAACTGTTACCATGCACAAAGACAGTCAATTAGATCACTTTCATACCCGTGATGACTCTCCACAAGGTATGACAAGACCTAACCTTCACTTCGTTGTGTTTCATCATCACTACAAACTAATGCTACGTAATTGCACGAGTCAGTCTTTGTTTACCTAATAACAACTTGTAACTTTTGTCTAATTCCTGCCTTTTTTGATCATTTTTCTGCACCTCATCCCATGTGTTCTTGTGTCAGCCCAGTGACATTTTGATCTCATGGTATTAAACACATCCAAACATTCTTATCTTTTCTCTCTAAATGGATAAGTCAATGCATTCAGTCATCGCCCTTGCATGGTAGTCTCAGGAGTACCACACAACGCAGGTTAGTCATGGTTCAATATTTGTTCAGTTCAGACATCATAACTTTCCGTCATTGATATCTCAGTGTCATGCAAACCACTCAAAAGCGCAAAGAATAACAACCATGACCTTAATTAACTATAAAGAGAATCAATTTAAGCCCTAAGAAGTCAGTTACTAATTGCCTCAACATTGACACATTCCACAAAACACTTTTCAGAACAATCACAAAGGGCAGGGCAGGGCAGGGCAGGATAAGGAAGGACAGGGCAGGGCAAGGAAGAACAGGGCAGGGCAGGGAAGGAACAGGGACAGGGACAGGGGCAGGGCAGGGCAGGGCAGGGCAGGGCAGGGCAGGGCAGGGCAGGGCAGGGCAGGGCAGGGCAGGGCAGGGCAGGGCAGGGCAGGGCAGGGCAGGGCAGGGCAGGGCAGGGCAGGGCAGGGCAGGGCAGGGCAGGGCAGGGCAGGGCAGGGCAGGGCAGGGCAGGGACAGGGGCAGGGCAGGGCAGGGCAAGGAAGAACAGTGTAGGGCAGGGCAGGGCAGGGCAGGTTAGGGAAGGTGATGACTGCCTCTGAGCCCTTGGAACCTTCCCCTCACATTCCTAGGCTGAGAAGATGGAAAAGGACAACGTGAAAATAATGAGAAAAAAATATATATATACAATTGTACATACATTGCATTTTCTATAAGACAAAAAGAGGCGTTGATGAGGATGATTTTCTTGCGTATATATAGACAGCGGACTTAAGTATTATTAACATATGTACTTGTGTCATATACTGGCGATGTGTTGACAGTGTAGGAACAAGTAAAATAAAGATAAAATGGAGAGAGTTAATTCATTATCTTAACCTGCATAACACACAACACATCAACACACTCACCACACACACACACACACGCACACACACATGGAGGACGGAGCAGCACTACCACCAGTCAGTCACCACAGCACCTAGTCATCAGTCCCTCCTAGACTTGCGTGAGGCTCGTGCTCTGCCAGGCCTCGTCACCTCCTCACCCGATGACCCGGCCTCCTGCTGGTTCCCAAACAACTCCCGGATGAAGCTGAACCGAGAGAGGAACAGCCGCCACACAGCATACCAGCCTAGAGGGAAAAGGGTTCAGGGTTAGGTTAGGTTAGGTTGAGTTAAGTTAGGTTATCATCCTCTCAATAACATTCACATCTTATTATACGGACCTAAAAAATATATAGTATTAATTTCCTGCAATACAAATAGTAGCATAGTAGATTGAAATCAATAAAATAAATCCCTGATGTAACCTAATCTAACCTAACCTATAATCTAACTGCCACGTACTACTACAATATCTTAACTACTATATAAAAAAAAAAAAAAAAAAAAAAAAAAAAAAACTAGGAAAAATACGAGTGTAGAAACATAAGGAAGGACGCTATGAAATCCTTATGATGCTCCGCCTTCACTCAAGAAATAATATCATAATAATAATAATAATACATTTCTAAAAAATATTTCAATGCATACGTACCTAGAGCCACAAAGGTGACCAAACACACCAATGACACCGCCACAGTAAGGACCCCCAAAGCCACATCTCGAGCCTCCATTGCGCTCCTCGACCTTCACTTCACGTCCTCATGACCTTCTAACACAACTCAGGTCACGCCACTGCCTCTTGACCTCATCTAGTGTATAGTATGACCCTCTAAACACAACCACAACCTCAACAATACTTTTAAAACTGAGTGTTTTAAGTATGTTGTGTTTTTGGTCTCGTCCTTGTTTGACTCTGGTCTGGTTCCGCCCTATTTAATGTTTATTTTACCCTAGATGACTTGTATTTCACCCTATATTACTTGTATTATTCTATGTATTAAATTATATTTTAGATTATTTTCAGTATATAGATTTGTATTCATATTTTTCTTTTTATGTCTTATGGATTGTTTGACAGGTTGTTAAATGTTCTGTTTGCTATATTCTAATCCATCCGTTAGCGTAAAACTGCGATAAAAAAGTAAAATAAGTTAATATCTTAAATAATAGGAATACAATATTTGCATTACACTGAAACTTGATAGAAATAGAGAAAGATAGGAATAGAATTGTACTCAGTCTCATACAGTCAACCTTATGATTGATATAAAACAATGACTACTACTGCTACTACTATCTTTGTGTGAATAATTAAAACTCTTCAACATAAGCTATAATTAGATCCACACAACGCATAATTGACCTAGTTCAATCCTTCCTTATCTGCATTACCCTGACTGTATCGTACTTACCCTAGATACACAGGTCAACAGGGTAAGACTTCTTAACATGTCAACACTAACAATAATACTGTTCTGTAATAGTTACATATCCTACAATTATTTTTTTCTCCTCGTCTTGAATGGATAAATAAAGTATATAACAACAACTATTAATTACAATAGTGACTCATCATATTTATCAGTATATCAAATTTTCATCTTGTAGTCACTGTATAAACTGTTTTCCATAATACACCATTCAATTAGCCTTATGAGTGAAATGTTATGATTTATAAAGCCATATTTTACTACTTTTCTTATGTTGTATTGTATATTGAAATAACTATAAATGACCAAAAATATTTTAGTCAACACCAAAACATCAAAACGTAAACAAAAGTGCGAGACAAACTGAGCATCTTCCAGCATCACCTCTCTTTTCACCTCCCATTCCTCACCTGTTACTCATTAGTGTACACCTTGCCGCCACAACACACCAGGACCTTCAGTTGACCATATCCTTGACACGCAGTGCTGCACGTGGCCGAGAAGGGTGTTTACAAGGCACATATAAGGACGCATCACCGACATGTCTATCCCTGACAAGTCGTGGCAGCCGCCCTACGTGGTGATAGAAACAACGTAAGTGCAAGGGTGGGATAATGTGTTCATCTGGTTATATTTACCTGGTTGTATTTATCTGTTTGTAGTATATAGGACTAAAGTAGAGCTCCTTCTTCACTAGCATGGGTGACGTCACCTTGGAGATGTACTGGAAACACTCCCCAAACACTTGCCGCAACTTTGCCGAGCTGTCCCGCCGCGGCTACTACAACGGCTGCAAGTTCCATAGGATCATTCGTGACTTCATGATACAAGGTAATACCGAGCTGCAGTAAACAGTGCTTCTAAATGTACATTGTTGCAAAACTAGCTTTCAAAATTCAAGTTTGAGTGGCCCTGATATTTGTTCTTAAGTTACACAATAGAACTAACGTAGCACAATAAATAGATAATGTTAGAATGACCTGTATATTGTATAGGAAAGGTAATGTTACAAGCAGACAAACACAAGCATTACAAACACCAACAAAACCAAATAAGTAGAGCCCGGATGTTTAGGCACTAAAAAACTCTAAAATAGGCAGGCAAAAAGGCAAAATAAATCGTCTAAATAGGCATCAAAAAAGGCATTTACTCAGGGAAAGATGGTGTGTTTTGGGGAGAAAGGGGTGTATTGGGGTATGTTTAGGGTGTGTTTGGGGGGGAGGGTGTGTGTTTTGGGAGTGTTTGGGTGTGTTGGGATGTGTTTGGGGGAGAAGAGGGTGTGTTAGGGTGTTGGAGGGGAAGGTGTATTAGTGGTTCTGTGTGTGTTATCAATGATAACCAGTGTTGTCAAGGTCAAAGCTTCACTAACTTATTGAAGCTTTGAAAGTCTCCAAACACCTTAATGAATTCTTATTGACAATAAAGATTCATTGTGGTGTTCCGAAACTTTTATCTAGTGTCTAGTGTTACTTTGTATAACTATATGCAAAAAAGGCACAATAAACTTATATATTATCACTCGCAATCACCCAAAAAAGTAAAAAAAGGCAATTTATGACATTTTACATCCGGGCTCTACAAATAAGTAACAGATCAACACTCGTAACAGGCGGTGATCCGACGGGGACGGGGCGTGGCGGGGCGTCTATTTACGGGAAGCACTTCAACGATGAGATCCATGAGGAGCTGAAGCACACTGGGGCGGGTCTGCTGTCCATGGCCAACGCAGGACCTGACAGTAACGGTTCACAGTTCTTCCTCACCCTCGCTCCTACACAGTGGCTGGATGGCAAACACACTATATTCGGTTAGTTACGAAATCACTTCATATATATATTTTTTCCTATCTTCTTTTCTCTTTTCTATTTTGTTCCCCTGTATCTCTTTCGCTGTGTTAATGCCTCTCTCTTTCTTTCACTTTCTTTCTCTATCTCTTTTTTTTTTTTTTTCCTCTTTCTCTTTTCTCTCTTTGTTGCACAGAAAAAAAGACAATGATTTTATACATTTGATGAAGAAAAATGACAAGATATTCAATACTTTGCTGTACAGAGAAAAAACAATTAATTACATATATTTTCTCACTCTCTCCCTTCACCCTTAGGTCGAGTATCATCAGGTATGCAGGTGGTGAAGCGGATGGGCCTGGTGGAGACGGATAATGGGGACCGCCCTGTGGATCCAGTCAAGATCAAACGAGCCTATGTCAAGATGCACTGACTCAACCTAACTGACTCGTGTTTACCTACTAGACTGACTGACTGACTTACTGATGACTTGGTTGTATCTAATGAACTGATGTGTTAATTAGTTCATGTTTATTATACTACTGTAACAATTTGGAGAGAGAATAAAACCACTTTTTTTGCATATATTCTTACATTCATTACTTTTTGGAGATGTTGGAGATGACGCTCAAAATCATCTTGAAGGTATAAATGGATGTCACGCACTATGAAACATTTTGAAACCACGTACAAAAAATACATACACAATTATATAAAAAATGTGGAAGATGGAAACACACAAACACACGCACACTAACACTAATTAAACCGATTATTATTATTATTATTACTAACACACACACACACTGACTCATTCATACACACATACACACACACACACACACACACACTCACAAGGTCAGGAAGTCCCTACAAGCCATACGTGCCACCACAGCCTCCAACAGAGTGCCGGCAGTGAGGTCATTTTGGGTCACCTTGTACACCTCCTTGACCTGAGACTCTTGGGTGAAGGTGGACAGCTCAGAGATGGCAGTCACCTAGGAGGGAGGAGAGGACAGGAATGTTACTCTTCTTATGGTGAGACTAATAGCTTTAATGAGAAATTATTAGTCTGTTTTTTTTTTTTTAATATAATTTGAAGGTGGTGATCTTTGGGTATAAATGAAGATGATTAGTACAGGTTCAGGTGACAAAGAACATGAGTATCTTCACACATACTCACTATCAACACGTGCAGAGTATATTATCATTTATAGAAAACACCTAACTGGGAAAAAAAAAAGTATATATAATGTACAGTAACGGAAAAAAGGAAAGAAATATTACATCTAACTCCTATATTTTCTTACTTTTCTGACAAGGTGTGAGTGACGGAAGAGTATTTCAGGTACAAGAAAATGAAACCATACAAATAAATACTGTCCCATGCATGACCTGGCACTGACCTCTCCTTTGACCTGTTCAGTGATCTTGTTGACCTTAGCCTCCACCTCCTCCTCAGTCCCCAGCACCACCGCCACCACCTCCTTGTCGTCATCCCCGAGTCCGAACGTCTTGAGGGCATTCACTATCTGCAGCATAGGTAGTGATACTGTTTCATTCAAGTGGCTGTGTAACTTTACAACCTAACCTGACCTTGACAACTGAAACATCTCCTGGCTGCTTATTTAATGTTTAAATGATAGTTTAAATTGTCTATCAGAAACTTCATACAGCTACGTCAGTCTAATATGTGTAAGGAATTATATTTTTCCCACACACATATATAACATTCAAACTGAAAGACTAA
This sequence comes from Cancer borealis, assembly GCA_036785275.1. Taxonomy (NCBI): domain Eukaryota; kingdom Metazoa; phylum Arthropoda; class Malacostraca; order Decapoda; family Cancridae; genus Cancer; species Cancer borealis. The sequence continues at coordinate 10,093 of JAXIVD010002840.1, forward strand.
GGAACAATATTTTACACCAATACATAACATAACATAGCATGAAAGACTAAAGAGTATTCATTTACGAACATTTTTTTTGGTGGACAGGTTGAATATGACCTCTGTGTAGATGGATCGCGTTGACATCTTCTTGAGTGCCTGTGCCCTTACTGCCCTGTTAGCCGCCACCACCACTTGGAAGGGCGCCACCACCTATAACACAGTCAACACACACACACACACACATTGGTTAGGTGACGAACAAATAAATTACAACTAAATACTTATTACAAACCATACAACACCCATAAACATTAACATACTAATAAGCAACAACAATAAACTTAACTAATAATAACTAATAATAAGGAACAACAATAAATTAAATTAAAACATTTCTTCATTACGTACCAAATGTGGTTTTATTAGACTGGCCTCCACTTTGCCCGCCATGATTTGCTTCCGCACCTCACTGGCATTTTGTACATTGGTGAAAAGGAGGAGACGGCAGGCGGTGTGAGTGTCATCCTCAAGCACAACAGAGAAGGCCATAATGCAGGTGGATGGGTGGGTGGATGGCTCTCACTCAGGCCTCTTGTAATCCTCTGTGCTTTATGTGATGTCTTTCTGTCCCTCCTTTGCGAAATATAATGATAATAATGAGAAACTACAACCTCATATTTGTCTGTTCGTGTTTTCTTAATGCAATAATAGTGACAGATGACTAACTTGGTGTTGTTTAGGGCTACGACGATTCAGTCGATCATATGAACCCTAATGAGTTGTTGTTCTTGTTTTAGGGCTGCGAGGATCCCTTGGGGAACACTATAAGCCCTAGCGCTAATGAGTAACTGATACTTGTGAGCCTCGTGTGGTGAAGTAAACAATAATATTAGTAACCCAATGGTCTTTACCTTTGGAATATATCAACTAAATACATCTTTGGATTGAAAAATAAGGAATATACCTATAGATACGTACCAACAATAATATCAATAACTCAGGGTCATTTGTACATTTAGAATATAATACAATAAATACATTTTTCCTCTTCTCCCTGGCGTATTCTGCTCTTCGCCTGTTATTGTGTACAGTCCTGTTTACCTTGGGTATGTTTGTGAAATAATTCAGGACAATATTGAGGCTTATCAAGGCATAAAAGGCAGCCCAAGAAAGAGAGTTTTAAGTCAAGTAGAGTGTACAGAATCCTCTCTCCTTGAAACTCTGAACACTCACAAAACGCCATCACCAATCATTATAAAAGCCCAATCATAATTTTCACACTTGGAACACATATGATAGATACACTTTTGGATTATGAAATAGTTGAAAAATATATAAATAAATAGTGTTCTTCCAATATATGATTAACAATAATATTAGTAACCCAGCAATCCCTGAGCCCATCACAACACCAGCCATGGGCACGCAACAGCCCTCCTTCATCTTCCCGCTGGTGCTGGGCTCCTTCACGGCCGTGTCCTACGTGTTCCTGGTGGCAGTGTACACGGTGCAGCCCACGCCCTTCATTGACGAGGCCTTCCACGTGCCACAAGCCCAGAAGTACTGCGACGGGAGGTTCAATGAGGTGGGTGTCATTCTTAGCATCGCAGTAACACCATCACGTACACACTGAGGCTAATGGTGTGTTTGGGAGTGTACTGTACATATCACAGTGTCATATATGTTGTTGTTGTGTTTATTATTATTACATAAACGCTTCTATTTAAGTAATATATATTGTTTGGTGTAAATAAAATTGTGAGTTAAGGGAAGTGAGGCGTCAGGAATGGAAACAGTTGTGGCAGTTGACAGAATTATACCCGTGTCACTTTTCCTATTTCAATAGTAATATATAATAATAAATTAATAAATAAAATAATATAATAATAATGATAATGTGTGTGTGTTGACTGTACATACAAATAAAACCTGTTTACCACACACACACACACACTCACTGTCAAACCCCACACCAACACACCCTGACACCTGCCTTGCCTCACCCTGCCAGTGGGACTCCAAGATCACCACCCTGCCTGGCCTCTACCTCTTCTCGATCGGCCTCAACGGTCCTGTGTCTTGGGTGTTGGGCCGCCAGCTGTGTGATGTGTTCTCACTACGCGTCACCAACCTCGTGGCGGCGGCCTTCATGCTCTCCTCCTTCCACAAGCTGCTCACCTTCCTGCATGGCAATAAGGTGGATACTTGTAGTAGTAGTAGTGGTAGTAGTAGTTGTTGTAGTAGTAGTAGTGGTAGTAGTAGTAGTAGTAGTATGGGAAAAAGCACCATGTATTATAATTTAAGGTGGGTATTTGTATTATTATCAGTAGTAGTAGTAGTAGTAGTAGTAGTAGTAGTAGTAGTAATATTAGTAGAAGTAGTATGGAAAAAAAGTATTATGTCATTATTTGAACTTCCTTAGGTGGATGGCTGGAAGCTGATCCTTGGTGGTGTGAACTTGTCCCTGTTACCTGTACTGTACTGGTTCACGTTCCTGTACTATACGGACACCCTGGCTACCCTGGTGGTGCTGGTGATGATGCTGCTACACTTCCACCGCGCTTACACTGCTGCTGCGGCCATGGGTATGTGTCCTTGCCTTGTCTATCTTCCTTCCTTACTCTTTAACTTAACACCATGTCTCTTAGAAATTTAGAACACTCCTCAGAATGTACACTTTTTTTTTTTTTTTCTTATTATGTATTCTGAAATTTTCTGTATCGAACACTCCTCAGAATGCACTTTTTTTTTTTTCTCCTTCCTATTGTTGTGTATTCTGAAATTTCCTCCATTCATAATTCCCACCACCACACCACACCACACCACACCACACCACACCACACCACACCACCTCATCACCACACCTCCATCCTATGTGCAGGTGTGGTGGCTGTGATGATGCGTCAAACCAACATCATCTGGGTAGGATTCCTGTGTGTCCTACTGGCTGCAGATGTCCTAGGGGCGCGCATCCTCAAGGCTCCTATCAACACCCTCACTGATGCCAAGGTAAGGACTCAGGGGTGGTGGCAGTGGTAGTTAGGATGGTGGTAGTAGTAGTGGTAATTATATTGATAGTTATAATGGTGGTAGTGAAGTTAGGATGGTGGTAGTGAAGTTAGGATGGTGGTAGAAGGTAGAGAATGAACTTAACCTTTCACTTTTCTAATTTAACACAACAAAGTCTATAGAGAATAAAGTTCTATGTGTTGCGGAATAAAACTAGAGGAATACCATAAGGTCATATAAGGTCGTTAATCTCCCTTCATCCCATCCCAGACACTGATCAAAAGGTTACGCAAGACCGCCGCCAAGCCTTACCGCCTGGCCGAGGTGTTAGCAGACGTTGTGGTGGAATGCTTTGGGTACGGCGTGGTACTAGTTGGGTTTCTGGTCTTCGTGGCATACAATGGCGGCATAGTGGTAGGGGACCACTCGGCACACCAGCCCACCCTCCACCTCCCTCAACTCGGGTATTTCTGCCTCTTCTTCCTGGTGTTCTCGCTGCCTCACGTGCCACACCACCTTAGGCCGTTCTTGAAGATGTGTCAGCGACGGCCTGGGGTGTGCGCGGCGGTGCTGGTGGCAGGTGTGATGGCGGTGCACTCCAATACCCTAGTGCATCCTTACCTGCTGGCCGACAACAGGCATCTCACATTTTACCTGTGGAACCGCCTGTACGCACGTTACGCAGCAGCACGTTACTTGATGGTGCCGCTGTATATGTTAGGCGGGTTCATGATACACTCCTTCATACAGAGTAGAAGCCTAGTGTTCCGCCTCCTGTATCTTGCCTGCGTAACGGCTACTCTTGTGCCGCAAAGACTCCTGGAACTGCGCTACTTCATCGTGCCGTTCCTGCTGGCGCGGCTGCAGACGGCATCGCGCAGCTGGTGGCAGCTGTGGGCGGAGACTCTGTACTTCTTACTCATCAACTGCCTCACGCTGTACCTGTTTGTGAGTAAGACTTTCTTGTGGGATGACAGTCCGGACCTGCAGAGGATAATATGGTGAGGAGGGATGGTGGACTCTTATCTCTCTTTATCTCTATCTCTCTCTCTCTCTTTCTCTCTTTTTTTTCTCTCTCATTTTGACTCCCCTCCCTCTCCCCCAGGGCTAAGGGTTGGTCTGCTTTATTATGGGTGAAGGGTTGTATGTGTTTTGTATCAGTGTTTTGATTTACTGTGGAAGTATCGTGTACAGTGTGTGTGTGTGTGTGTGTGTGTGTGTGTGTGTGTGTGTGTGTGTGTTGTGCTTGGTGCTTTGTGTTGCCTCCCTCCCTGTTTCTGTTACTGGTTTGCTTGTGTGTGTGTGTGTGTGTGTCTGTGTGTGTGTGTGTGTGTGTGTGTGTGTGTGTGTGTGTGTGTGTGTGTGTGTGTGTGTGTGTGTGTGTGTGTGCGTGTGTGTGTGTACAGTATTTTCTTAATGATACAGTGGTTTAATAGCTGTTGATAACCTTCTCTTTGTACTAGCTAAGGATAGACTCACTCAACACGCTTATAATATTTCTACTATTCTTATTTATTTATTTATTTATTTATTTTTTTTTTTATTTAATTAATTTTTTTTTTTTTTACAAACTCCTCCTATGCTAACGTTGCCACTTTGGGACCACCACTTAAAACCGAGAAAATAATGTATTCCACTTACTGTACTTCACTGTAGTATCAAGGAACTGAGACCACTTGTTCCTTGAAGCTTTGATAATTATTGTACATATTTCCTTTACCTTCTCTGATCACCTCTCTTTCCCGTTTAAGTTTCCAAGAATATTTAGGTTAACTGGTCTTTTGCATCCTCCTTATTTTGTAATGTTCTTATGTTGAAGAAACCTAATATTTGCACTACCACATTCCCGAGTGTTGAAGTGAAGGTGATGACAGTCAAGGAAGGTTGTGTGTGTGTGTACCACCAACCAAAGTTAAGTACACACGTCTTGTATATAATGTGTTTGGGTGTGGGTGTGTGTGTGTGTGTGTGTGTATTTGTCATTATGGGAAAGGTATTTATATTTGAATGTTGATTTTTCAGATGTTTAAGTCTCTTTTTATTTCAATGATTAAGATTATAACCTTTTTTGTTGTTGTGCATCATCATTAGTATTGTAAATAGTATTAGTTTAGTCTAAGTCCAGATTAGGATAGTTTAACCTAACACCTATCTTCTCCAGAACTCCTGTTTAGGGTTGGTATCAGCAGAATGGTCTCCTAACATCTGCCGGCACACTTTAGTCCTATCACTCCAATACTGCAACACCATCATACCTATCAATACCTATCATCCCATTCCACAAGACTCTATATAAGGCTTTGGGTCTGGTAAACTTACACTGTTAATTCCCTTAGGCCATCACACCCTCCTCTCCCTTCCCTCTGGCAATCATTAGGTTAGCGCTGAACCCTTGATAAACCTCTGAATCCTGTTATTTATTTATTTTTTCATAAAGAGGATGATTTTCGGGTGTTTCCACTGTAGTCTTTGTAAAGTACAAAAATAATCCCTTTTTGCATCATTGAATAGCCGTGAGTGTTTAGTGTAGTGTAGTTTAGGTTCCAATAGTGTATGTAGTGAAGTGAGGATGTGAGTAGTGAATTGAATCCCAAGAGTATTGATATAAGTACCTAAAAATGAGTCTATTGAAAGAAAAGCAATATGATAGTAAGGCCACAGAATGAAATAGTGAATTCATATATCCATTAATTAAAACAAATGAACAGCAATAGTGAATAATAATGTAGTAGTCTTTTTGAAACCAATTAAACATCTTTGTACCATACAGTAGACCAGTGTATAGTTTGTTTTCATCTACAATGAGATAAAAAAAACAAGTACAAAACTAATGTTAAATGTTGCTTAGGAATGAAGAAATTGACGAGGAGACAATGAACAAGCAATACAAGGCTCATGTAACGATTATATATATATATATATATATATATATATATATATATATATATATATAAAGTTTTGCACATTTCCTAGTCAAATAGAGGTGTGTTTATGTATATGTATATGTGTTTGAGAGAGAGAGAGAGTTAATCTATAAGGCTAGTGTGTGTGTGTGTGTGTGTGTTGAAGTGTTGACCCTATCTTAATGGTATTTCTGTGAATGTGCTGCACCTCAGTGTCAGGCGTTGATGTGTCGTGTGTGGCACAGTCAACGCACCACAACCCTGTCTGTCTGTCTGTCTGTCTGGTCTCACTCGCCACCGACTGGACCAGATAAAGAATAGACTCGTAGGTTCCTTTCTTTCTTTCTTTTTTATTTATATATATAAGATAATCTCTACTGTCACCCTCTCACCACTTCCCAACCAAGTCTAGTATTCAATAAATATTTTCAAAGTTCTCTCAGTGTCATGTTCAGATTCCTTATGGTGTGTGTGTGTGTGTGTGTGTGTGTGTGTGTGTGTGTGTGTGTGTCAGAGCAGCACTACTGAACCCCAAAACAAGTACGTTATTCAGGAATACATAAACAATTAATTGACAAACATTTTATCATCAAGCTTTATATACCTAATAGTCTGGTATCTTAATTATTTCAATGCATAACCGTGTCTTGCATTACCAGATCACAAGTTACAAGTCACCAACAAGTATAGGAGCATATACAAGCCTTGTAGTATAGTATGTGTGTATAAGCTTCTTTCACAACTTTTCTGAGACACTGATACCACTGCCACCACACACACACACACACACACACACACACACACACACACCTCGTTTGACTTCCAAGCAAAAAGTGCAGTTTCAGGCAATTTCTCAAAAGCACACGTAGCTTCCTTATATTCTTGTGTTCTTATGTTTGTTTTAAGATATGATATATATTCAAAATGCAGGATATACGTATATGCAGCCACTAGTGTGATGATCCAGTAGTAGTAGTAGCAGTAGTAGTAGTAGTGTTGTGGTTCCGTGCAAAACGTATCACAGATGAGGAGGCAAGGCGAGGCTCAAAACTGAAACCATCAAGGAAGCAAGGACCACAGCACATTCTCAAGCTGTAACTCCACATGATGGCATAGAATATAGAATCAATTATCATCATCCATCCCCATTACACGCTATCCATAAGGTCAAGAAGGTCCTGCCCCTTGTCCTCCTGTGAGCCTGTGAGGTCGTCGTTAGAGGAGGGAAGGTTGAGGTCACTAAGCTCGTTCATAATCCTTCCGAGTTCAGGACGCGCGTCTCTCATCCGTCCCTCAATGGTGATGGTGGAGCCGCACCCACCCCCGCCACCCCACCCTGTCTCACCATCACCCCTGCAAAATAATGATTAAAAAAAAGGGTGAAGGATTATCACCCTACCAGTAAAAAATCATTATAGAACCAATTATTGACCAGTTAAAAGTAGCAAAAGAACAGTAATTATCATAGACCAGTCAAACCTTTATCATAGAACAGGAACAATAATTATAGACTAGTAAAAACTCCATTATAGAACATCAATTAATTATAGAACGTCCACCACCATCACCACCACCACCCAAGTACTCACCCTTCCTCGTCCTCCTCTGACGGGAACAAGTTGAGTCTGAATTCCTTACTGGTGTGCATTGAGCCTATGAGCTGAGCCAACAGGTTCAGCTCCGTCATACCACTGCCTTTAGTCGTGCCTCTCCCCATCACATCACTGCTGGAGATGATTATTATTATAATTATCACCCATTAAACACACACTAATGTTCACTAATGATGCAAAGTAATCTAACCTAACCGGAATATATATGATGCAACTCAACTCAACTAAACTAACCTAACCTAAATGTATAGTTTACAATAATAATGCAAAGAAAATTCACCCGTTTGTATTTAAGTAACCTCCCAACACACACACACACACACACACACACACACACACACACACACACACACACACACACACACACACATACATACATACATACCCGGGAGGTGGTGTGTTAGTGCTGGGTGGTTGGGAGTAAGTCTGGTTGGAAGAAGTGGCGCCATTGTTCTCTCCAGGTGAGGCTGCATACCTGGTGATCAGATGAAACTATCAATGTGACGTAGTAGTAGTAGTAGTAGTAGTAGTAGTAGTAGTAGTAGTAGTAGTAGTAGTAGTAGTAGTAATAGTAATATGGTAACAGACATTTATTAAGTATTTCCATTCACATTTAATAAGCACATTCTCTCTCTCTCTCTCTCTCTCTCTCTCTCTCTCTCTCTCTCTCTCTCTCTCTCTCTCTCTCTCTCTCTCTCTCTCTCTCTCTCTCTCTCTCTCTCTCTCTCTCCCACTCACATATTGGTGCCCAGGGAGGTGCCACGGTCCCCCCGAGGGTCGAGGGAGCCTGGGGGGCCGGGGGGTGCAAACTGTCCCCCAGCAGGGAAGCGAATCACCCCCAGCACCTCCCCCTCACCCGCCATCACCCGCACCACCCCAGGAACCTCCGTGCCTGGGGGAGGAGAGAGAGAGAGAGAGAGAGAGAGAGAGAGAGAGAGAGAGAGAACTGTTAAAATGTGGTATCATGTAAATTCTTTCTCAATAGAAAAAAAAAGAAAATGCAATGCTAAAAAATCAAGTTATGTAGATTTAGAGTTTCCTTTGATTTATTTATGTATTTATTTATATTTATTTATATATTTATTAATTAATTCATTCGTTTGCATGTTTTATTATATTAATTTGTCTATGAATGAATTTATTATTTGATCTATTCTATCATCTATTATATTATTATTATTATTAACTATTATTATTATTACGTATTGTTATTATTATTATCATTACTATTATCATTATTATTATTATTATTATTATTATTTTTATCATTATTATTATTATTATTTATTTATTTATTTATTCATCATGTGTATATAGTTACCCAGGGGCACAGGTCCAGGGGGCGGGAGGGCGAGTGTTCCATTAGGTGTCTGTAGTTGTTGTTTGAGGAAGACTGACACTCTGATCTTGAGGTTCTGCACGAAGGAAAGCAGGGCGAGGCGGGCCATCCACACCTCCCCTGCTGACATGCCCACGTACGTCTGACAGGGAGGGGAGGGCAAGAGGGAGTGTTAGGGGAGGAAAGGGGAAGGGGTGATTGTTAGGGGAGGGAAGGGCAAGAGGGAGTGTTAGGGAAGGGAAGGGGAAGGGGTGAGTGTTAGGGGAGGGAAAGGCAAGTGGGAGTGTTAGGGGAGGGAAGGGGAAGGGATGAGTGCTAGGGGAAGGAAGGGCAAGAGGGAGTGTTAGGGGAGGGAAGGGGAGGTGTCACTCACTGTCTCTGTCTTTCACTCTTACTCTTTCCTCTCCTTTCCCTGCCCTGTCTCTTCCTTTCCTTTCTCTCCCTCTTACCCTTCCACTCCTTGCTCTCTCTTACCTGCCTGAAGAGAGCCAGGGCGGCCTCCACCTGTGCTGCCGCCTGTGGGAGTGTGGCGTACTCTCTAAGGGCGTCTATGTGGTTAAGAGTCACTAACAGCACCTCTCTAGGACTCTTGCAGGACAGTAGCTGCTGTTTCACCGCCATCACCATCAGGTCAAACAACTGTGTGGAGAGAGAGAGAGAGAGAGAGAGAGAGAGAGAGAGAGAGAGAGAGAGAGAGAGAGAGAATGATACATATAAATAACTTTACATACATTCATAACAATTTAAACATCATTCATCACACACACACACACACACACACACACACACACACACACACACACACACACACACACACACACCTTGTCCATGCTAGAAGGGTTGAGTCTCATGATAGAGGCGTGTGCGAGCTTGTCAAACACCGTCCTCAAGGCCACGCCGCTGTAGATATCTTGGGGAGTGAACACCTCCTCCACGAAGCGACGGTTTAACATTATGCTGATGATGTCATTGCGAACTGAAGAAACAAAATAAAAGGTAAAAAAATGAGTATGTTTCTCTAAAAAAAAAAAAAAAAAAAAAAATATATATATATATTTTTTTTCTTTCTTTATTTGTTTAAAACTTGTATTTATCTCAATGCGCACTGATTTCCCGCCATAATGTAAAAAACAACAACAAAGGAAGATCAGAAAATTATAATCTGTTTTTTTTTTTGTGTGTTTGAATTATAAAAAAAACAAGCATGTCTTCTATAATGGAATGTCAATCTTCTATTAATAATTGACCTTGACCTACCTTTCGTGGCTTGGTTTTCAGGTATGCACTGTGCCCTCAGCCTCTGGTCAATCACATACATCATCTCACCACCCAGGTTCAGGAACTGGAGGGGCAGCGCGCGGAGAGACATTCTGGAAGGAAGGAGAGATAACAATGGAGGGATAATGGAGATAATATAATTAAAACGAAGGAGATAACGATGGAAGAAGAATGGAGAGAAAAGAGGAGGATGGGAAGATAAGAATGTTCGTTTGGAGAAGGAAGAGGATGAAACGATAGGGAGAAAGTTTGTTTTGAAGGGAGAAGGTTATGAATGAATGTATTTTTTGGGGGGAGGATAGGAGGAGATACATATATAGAAGTACTCCTAAGATGAAAGGAGGGAAAGGGTGTTTAAAGGGGAAAAAATACTTAATAGTCTCTCTCTCTCTCTCTCTCTCTCTCTCTCTCTCTCTCTCTCTCTCTCTCTCTCTCTCTCTCTCTCTCTCTCTCTCTCTCTCTCTCTCTCTCTCTCTCTCTCTCTCATACCCTCCATCCAGTAACAACACTCATACAACAAAATACATCAATAGATATATACAAATTCTCTACATTCCATCACTGGTCTCACTCTTCACAGTAATCGAGACTTTGAAAGAGATAATATTTCACCTATAAAACCATTAATTCCTCCACTAAAACACATCCTTCAGCATTCATATTTCCTTTGATCATACTTCAGTACATTAATCACCTGAAGGAGTGTCAACGTAGACGGGGAAGTGTGAAAATTATAAAACTTTCTTGTAACTCTCCTTCACTCCTCTCCAACGCCAGCCTGAAAATAGGAGTGTGGAGGAAGTTATATTATTAGCTTTCTAGGTTGATATAAGCGTTAATTTAGATGTTTTCTTTGATGCACTGGTAAAGATTGTGTTGTTATTTCCATAGATGTAATGCACGTTGTTTAGTTTCCATTATTATTGTAGTTATTGGAATGTTTTGTTGAAGCTCTCTACGTGGTTGTCATGGTTACGCTATCATTCATTCTGGATAACAAACAGTTGTCAGTGTTAGTTACGGTGAATTTAAGCATTTTTATAGAATATGTCACTGTAATATTATGTTTTTAGTACATTTTGATATATATTTACCCTAATAATCTTTTATTCCACATGCCAAATAAATTTTTTCGTGGAGGACAATCTTTACAGTATCATATTTATTCCATATGACAATACACAATGATACACAATATAAATAGTAATACAAATAAATATTAATCACATTATAATTATCAAGTATATGTGTAAAAAGTATGGTTCAAGAATAATAATGGAATAAATATGAAGCTACTGTCCTAAATTTAAGACAGTCTAAAAAGTTCCCAGATCACCCTCTCAGCATGGTCAGATTCAAGAGGAGGTGAGTATTTACATGGTTTTATGTTCTTATATCCTTCTTCAGGGTCAATATGTACTACCAGACACGTAGATGAATGTAAGGTGTGTATGTGCGTGAAGGTGTCGGTGTGTGGCAGTGTTGTGTTGAAGGAAACAAGAGTAAAGTCAAATGTTTATCCCTTCCTTCTTGCCTGCCTCCCTTCCTCTCTGCCTCCTTTCCTTCCTATCTTCATCCCTGCCTTTTCCGCTACGCCCTCTGTACTATAACACACACACACACACACACACACACACACACACACACACACACACACACACACACACACACACACATACATACATACATATATATAGTGGTAACGTCTGTGCCTGTCACTCGGCAGGCTGGAGTTCGTGCCTTGCTGCCCTCCTTGAGCAAGAATATGTGGTGTGTGGGGAGTGAAAGGTCACAACCTTACCTATGGATCGGGCTATAATGATCACGAGTCCAACCAACTCAGACTCAGAAAAGTAAAGGATGAATATGTTTATAACTTTATACTCGGCTTTAGCTTAAATTTAGCTTAGCTTTAACTTATTTAGACAGCCAATATACAGAACAACTGGTGTTCCGTATTGGTTCAAAACGAAACGTAGCTCTCCAATACAGTACAATTCTATATTTTAAGGAACATGCGCTCACCCTATGTGTGTGTGTATGTACCCGTGTCATTGTTTTTAGTATGTTTGTGTGTGGTGTATACTTTTGTCATTGTGTTTAGTGTACATGGTTAAGTGGTTCCGTCTTGCAGGTACCTGGTGGTGGAGGTGGTGTCTGAGAGTGGCAGTGTGCGGATGAACACCCTGCTGGCGGCGGTGAAGCAGGCGGTCAAGAAGCTGCACGGGGACTTTGGACTCGCTGCCGTCACTCCTGGGTTTGGAGGTGAGGCTCACGATGGTGGTGGTGGTGGTGGTATGACTGAAATATGATGATTATAGTCTTAGCTAGGATTCAGATAGATATGTAGATTGATAATACCTAAGACTTGAAAATAAATCACAAATCCTTTAATTAGAACTGTACTTTTCCTCCTCCGCCAGTGAAGTACTTGAATCCCGAGACCTCAATAGCGTTCATCAGCTGTGGCCGGGGTCCCCATCGCCTGGTGGCCTCGGCGCTCCCCTTCATCAAGCAGGTGGGAACACGGGCAGCCACCGTGCGGTCACTCCACCACGCCGCCTCCATCAGGCACGGGTACATCTTCCTCAAGGTGGGTGGAGTGTGGATGTGACTATTACTCTCATTCATAGGTTGGATGATAATTTTTTTTAAATTAATTTATTTATCTTTTTTGTATTCATTGATCTAATTGTCACACTTCAACACAGAAATACAATGAGGAGAAACTGAAACAGATGGAGGAACAGCTGCCGGCCAATGAGAGAGAACAATTACAGCAACACAAGCATAAGACCCTTGGTGGTGCGCGGTGACCCGGTGTGTGTGTGTGTGGCTGGCTGGTGGTCGTGTGTACCACCTTACATGTTGGGGTCACCTGATGTGTTGTGACCCAAGGCAAAGTAAGTTGATTCACTTGGTTGTGTTTAGATTCTGTGATATTTTGTTCAAGGGGTGTTGTCAAGATTGAGTGATGACTCAATACTGTAATGATGAACACACTTATCTAATTCCGTTTTAGATTCCTTGGGTTTGTCAGTAATTCATAGGAAGTATATGAATGAAAATCAGATGTATGCAATCAAATTGTATTGTATCATATAACATTAACATTAACACAGGGAGGCATGTGCCCATACATCATATTGCATCACAAACACACACACACACACACACATTCACAGGTATACTACAGGTATCTGTAGTATAACCTTAAACATACATACATACATGGTTAAGGAGTAGATGTGAAGGCAACAGTGTGTACAATGAGGAAAGTTAACTGCCACACACACACACACCCGACACTGCCACAAGTTCTTGGCTGCATGCATACCTATGCACTGTTGCATTGCTTTACGTCAGTGTGTTTAGTCGTGTTTTATGTATGGCACTTCACTGATAACACAACACGAAACACAAAAAACTTGGACTTTTTTTGTTTTGCATTGAAAATACATTTACATAATGAATTTTTATCGCTTTACAGTTTGTTGAAGAGGATTGTGTAAGCCAGCAGGTGACAGTCACTGAGGTAGATATCACAACACCTTACACTGGCTCTGGTGTTGACAGACAGCAGCAAGGAGTAGTAACAAGAGATCATGTTATGCCCCATAGTTTGCACCACTAATGAACTTGGGTCAAGGGAGTGTTGTGTTGTGTTGTGTTATAATCTGGTGCATCAAGTTGTGTGTGTATAGTTGAGGTTCTGTTTTTCATACGTAATGCCTTTTAGTTTACTACGGAGATAAGACTAACAATAACTTTACAGCACTATGTAACAGTTACGTGTAATTCACTGTTATTACCTGTAGTGTATGATAACAAACACCACCTCCTTGCTGTATGATTAGTAGTAACAAGACTTGAGTACGTGTAGATGAAAACACAGAACAAGTAGGATCACACGGGAGTAGTTACAATATTGGTGTTAGTAATTATGCTTCCTGAGTTTGAGCTCAAGTGACCCTGTCGTCAGGTGATGAGCTTGTGTAGGTGAAGTATTACAAGGATGACGGAACACACAATGTTCATAATGACAACACTAATCCAGGAATGTTGATGCCAAAGATTGATGAGAATTTCTAACCTCTCAATATTTTTGATTTCTTTTCAAATTCTTATAAATATGAAAATAACTACAGTAACCACTTGTATATCCAGACTAATTCAGTCAAATATTCAGTTGGTTTGAATATTCATCCATTGGGCTTCAACACTTTGCAAATTGATCCAAACATCAATTTTGGTCAAGACAGAACCTGCCAATTGTAATTGTAATTGTAATGTGGGGGGGGGGTAAATGTGCCAGGCAACAAAGGCCATATGGCACTATTGGGGTAGTAGGGTTGGGTAGCAGGGCTAGGTGAGGAGGGAGGGTCAGATCAGATGAAGGACGTTGACGGCACGGAGAGACATGGAATGGGGGTAGCTGAGGGAGGAGCGTTCGCAGGAGGTAAAGGACTGGGGTCCATATCCATAAGAAGCAAGGAAGAAGGAAGAGGGTCAGGAGCAGGCGAGGTAGGGGGAGAGGGGGAAGGTTGAGAGAGGAGATCGGTACGGGAGTAGCCAGGTGGTAGGGGAAGAGAGAGGAGAGATCGGGCAGCAGAGGAAGGAGGAGGAGGGGCAGACGAAGGGGACTGCACCTAAGAACAGGTGGGGTAAGACGAAGGGGGGAGGGAAGAGTAAAGCGGGGAAGGGGAAGAGGGGGGAGGAGGGGTTGGGAAGGGGAGACAGCAAAGGAAGGAGGGGGAGTCGGGGTAGGAGGGAGATGCTTGGGAGGGGGGTGAACAGAAGCCACGACCTGAATAGGAGGGGCTGGGAGGGAAGGGGGCAAGGAGATAGGAGGGGAGGATATATATATATATATATATATATATATATATATATATATATATATATATATATATATATATATATATATATATATATATCCTAAAGTAATGCTTAGTTCTGCATCTATATATGCAAATTTTCCTCTGTAATATCCCTTATTAGCAGAAGACAGCAATTGTAATGTGGAGAAGGAAATGTGCCAGGCAACAAAGGCCATATGGCACATGCAGAAGACAGCAAGAGTAAGTGCACAATGAAATATGAACTGTCAACTACTATTTTTAAGTGTTAGAATAAGAGAAATTTATATCTATATACCAGGCCGTTATTCCTCAAGAGATGAGGAAGCTGACACAGGATGCACACACACACCCTCATGCATTCATACACATGCACCTATACATACTATAAAATTTTATACTTCATATTGAACACAAAATAAAAGTTTTGCAAGAAAAATCATAATAATTTTTTATGCCCAGGTTGGTATGACTAGTAACTCGAGTGTATAAGAAAATTAATTCTGGAAAGAAATATTACCAGAAAAATTAAATCAAATAAAACTTGTAAAAAAGAATCAACCTCACAATTAAGAATCACAGTAATTTTGATTATTTTTTTAACAGAAAAATCACTAGCAAACAATCTGCATTTTCAATCTTAAAATCACAAATAAAAGGAACAAGTTTGACTAGAAACGGTACAATGTGTGGCTAGCATGCAGCACACTGTTCTGCATCAGTGTTCACCCGCATCTTTGGCCTCACAGTCTGTGCCACACACCACATCACACTTCTACACACGGTTCACTGTGATCTATCTTACATGGTCTTCCCAGATCTATTTCTTAATCAATCCACACACACAAGGATTACCAGCTGAATGAACTGTGCACCAACTGTCCCACACTGGACTCCCACCAGCTGGCAGGCTGATAGTGACCATCTTACAGCTGTGCACAACATGCTACAACTAAACTATATAACACAAGTTGGAACGATGGAACGACAAACCAAGACACGAACGTTAACTGTAAAAAAGTTGTTGGTGGTGTTAGTCTGACAGAAAAGGTGAGACTTGCAAGCTTGATATGGAAATGGAAGGCTAATAAGTGGCTTCATCAACAATAGAAGAGCAAACAACCTTGACCTTCAGACACCCATCACACACACACACACCACCACACTAACAAACACTATGACACGACATCTCGGTAATACATCTTCATCAGGTACGCAAGTAAGAATAAAATAATAAAATAATAAAATCAATAAAATGACAAACTTGGGCCGTATCTTTGAGGTGTGTTTTATCCTTACGTTTCCTCTTCATGTGGTCCATCCGCTGCCGTCCATTGCTGCAGCGGCGGTAGCTTTGTCCAGGATGGCTTGAAGGGCGGATGGAAGCTCTGCCTCATCTGTGTTACTCTGTTCCTTCCTCCATAACCTGAACCCTTCCTTCCTCCCTTCCTTCTTCACTTCTTTCCTCCCTTCCTTCTTCACTTCTTTCTTCCCTCCCCGCGCCGGTGAACTTGCCTCCCCCTTGCCCCCTCCGCCCTTACTCTTCCCAATCCCACAGTCATTTTTCCATTCCTCAAGTGCAAGGTCAAGTTTGTCATTGTCGCTGTCATAGTCGCTGAGGTCAAGGTCAATGCTATCATCATCATCATCATCATCGTCATTATCATTGTTGTCGTCATTATTTTTCTCTCCAGTTTCGGTGATGTTTTGATTGTCTTTTGTTTGTCTCTCCGTCTTTTCTTCTCTTCTAGTTTCAGTTTCTTTCTTTAGTTCCTTTCCTTCTATCCTCTCTCCCTCTGCTTCCCCTCTAACACATTCATCCATTTCCTGTTTCTCATCTTTACTCTCCTTTCTGTCTCCTCTATTTACTCTCTTCTCTGTATTCACTTCTGTCTCTCTTCCTCTTCTCTCTCTATCTTTCTTTTCTTCCTTTACATTAACTTTTCCTTCCATTCCTCCCTTTGTATTCTTAACGCTTCCCTTCCCTTCCTTGCTTCTCCTGTTCTTGTGCATCTCCATTATGTACGCGTCCAGCTGGTCTAAGGGAACGATCTCCTCAAGGTCGTCATCTATATACTTGTGTGGATAATGTGAGTCTGCTGGGAGGAGGGGAACATCTTCTTCTTCCTCCTCCTCCTCCTCTTCCTCCTCTATGTCGTTATTATGGTTTACTCCACTTGTACTTGTATCCTCCTCCTCCTCCTCCTCCTCCTCTTCTTCTTTGGTAATCTGGTTGTCATTTTTTACCTCATTACTTATTATTCCATTTTCTACTTGTGTTTTATTTGTTGTAGTTTCCATGTCTGCTTCCTTTGTTTTGCTTCCTGTTTTCGTATCACCTCTGCTGTCTACCTCCCTCTTTATCTTTACTTCTTCCTTTGTTATGTTCTTTACCTCCCTTTCTGTATTTGCTTCACCCTTGCTCTCCATTGACTCTCCATTTATCCGTACTTCTCCTTCCTTTACTATCTTCTTTGTCTTGCTTCCTGTATCACCTCTGTTCTCTATCATCTCATTTATCTTCACTTCTTCTTCCTTTACTATGTTTTTTGTCTTGCTTCCTGTGTCTGTATCACCTCTGTTCTCCTCCTCCACATTCACCTTCAGTTCTGCTTCCTTCCCATCCTCCCCTTCCTTCCCATCACCAGCATCTCTAGGGTGTGAGGGAGGCTGAGGAGGAGGAACTGGGTTGAGGAACTTTAATAGTCTAGGATCACGAGACACATCCTCATCCTTCACCAACGCCAGCCCCCCACGGCCGGCAGGGGGCGTGTACCCCTCCATCAGCTCCTGTGTGGCCCGTGGTAGGTCTGCGGGGGTGGCCTCCTCCCCCCCCTGGCTGCCCTCCACACTGGTACTGGTCCTCTGTCCACCTTGGTCCATGAGCCGCCTCTCCAACTC
This sequence comes from Cancer borealis, assembly GCA_036785275.1. Lineage (NCBI taxonomy): Eukaryota > Metazoa > Arthropoda > Malacostraca > Decapoda > Cancridae > Cancer > Cancer borealis. The sequence goes on from JAXIVD010002840.1 coordinate 27,977, forward strand.
ATTCACTCGGTTTACCAACACTCTAGTAATAATAAAAGGAGTGGTAGTAGAGTCTGTTCAACTGGGGTGTTGGTTTTGTTTGCTGTAGTCTGGCACATCTACCCACCCACTCATCCACCTACTGACCCACCCACCCACCCATTCATCCACTCACCTGTTAGCCGAGCGTTGCGTGCGTAGTGCCCGTGAGCGCTGTCCGAGGGCGTCCACCAGCGCCACACACAGGGAGCGCAGGTCACTCTCAGCCAGCCCACCAACCTCACCTCGGTACTCCTGAAGAAGCTCACTCACTGCAACACAACAGGAGAGGAATGAAAGAGGCAGTACAAGGATGGGTGAAGAAAGGACGTGAAGGAAAGGAAACATAAAATAGGAATAAGATGAAAGAATAGTAAGGGAAGGATATTGTTCTGTCAAAACACACCAGGAAAATCTAACCTAACCTAACAAAACGAGGAAAAAAATAAGGGAAAAGGACAGTCAAGTGTTGGGAGATGGAGGGTTTGTAGTCCTATGTAAAATATATTGAATTATTAGTGTGTGCAAATGTCAAGTGTTACAGTAAGTCTGGGAAAATTATCTGAAAACAATTATTCAAAAAATACTTTATACTTAGTGACAAGTATAATTTATTTTAATGTTAGGTTAGGTTGTGTTGTGTTGAGGAACCTTACCTTGTTTGGGGGTGACAATGAGGCTTTCTGACGTGCCAAGTTTGACTGAACCTTGCGACCGACACCTCTCTAAGGCTGACTGTTTAAAGGAGAGGAAGGTGTGAGATGGGATGGTACGCAAAGGTAAACAATGTACAAATATTATCAAACCAAATAAAAATAAAATCATTGTAATATTGTATTGTAAGAGTTACGTTTCATTTATACTTATTTATTTATTTGTATACAGTTCATTTATACTTTCTATCATTTATACTCAAGTTATTTATGTCTTATTTATATTCTTATTCATTTCTCCTTTCTTTTCTTTCCCTCTCCTTCTCCCACTTCACCCCAATTTCCTCCTTTCCCTTATCATTCTCTCAATTCTCATCTTATCACTAATTTATTCCTATAGTACAGAGTTCACCATTACAAAATTTCCCTTAAAAAAACCTTCCTTTCTTTTATTTTTTTTCCCTCTCCTACTCCTCCCAATTTCCATCTATCTTTCAGTCATTATTCTCTCTGTTCTTTCTACTAATTTTTTCTTCTCTACAGTATAAGTTCACCGATACAAAAGTTCTCTAAAAAAAACCTTCCTTTCCTTTACCTTATATTTAGAAGAGTTACTCCTGGCCAGTGTCATCTCCTCCTCCGCCTGCTTGAGTCTCTGCTGCAAGTACCTGAAGGGGAAGAGATGCTGGAGTTTAGAAAATGGAAAAATAAATAATGTCTTTCTATTTTATGATTTTTTTTTATGCTTATTGTCTGGCTTTACAAAAAAAAAGTTATAGTATGGTTGGTCATGGATTGCTAGTTGACATGAGTTGGAATCAAGTGGTCAGGTCAAATAAGGTCATTTATATTTACAAGTTGAAAGAAAACAAATAGCATATCAACTCAAATTAAAGATGTATTTGGGAAAAACAAAAAAAAAGTGAAAAAGAAAAAAAAAAGAAAAAAAAGAGAGAGAGAGAGAGAGAGAGAGAGTAAGCATCCCTGACCTGTTCTCGGTGATGATCCCGTCGAGGTCAACAATACGCTTAGGGGGTACAAGTGTAGGAGTAGCAGCAGTAGCAGTAGCAGCAGTAGTAGTGGTGTTAGAGGTGTGTTGAGGGCTGTTAAGAATGGTGTTGAGGATGTAGTTGAGGCGGTGTAGCTTGTGGTGTGTTGCATCCAACTCTCTAACCAGCTCCTCCCTCTCCTCCACCAGCCCTCTCACATCACCCTCCAACGCCTGGCACTGTGGGGGGAAGGGGGGGTGGTGTTAGTGCTGCTGGGAGGGTGTTAGGGGGGGAGGAGGAGGTAATGAGAATGAAGGGATAAAGAAACAAGTAAGTATTTGTGAGTGTGTGAGGTAAGGTAAGGCAAGGCAAGGCAAGGCAAGGCAAGGCAAGGCAAGGCAAGGCAAGGCAAGGCAAGGTAAGGCAAGGTAAGGCAAGGTAAGGTAAGGCAAGGCAAGGCAAGGCAAGGCAAGGCAAGGCAAGGCAAGGCAAGGTAAGGTAAGGTAAGGCAAGGCAAGGCAAGGCAAGGGAAGGGAAGGTACATGCATAGAAGAGGTGTTAACATATGTAAATTGGATGTAAAGATTCATTAAGTTAACCAATAAATGACACCAAGATTACGACAAACGACTAAATATTTATGAGTGTGTGAGGAAATAGTGTTAGAAGGTGTAAATAGGGGTGTAAAGATTCATTAAGTTAATCAATATAATACTAAGGTAAGTCCTGAAGTTCTTACCTTGGCACTGAGTTCCTCCATCTGTGATATGAAGCGTTCCCTCTCCTGTAGTGCCAGCTGGGTGAGTGCCGTGTTGGCCTGGCTCCCCCGCCGACCATCCCCACCACCCCGCCAACGCTGCACCTCCTCCCGCATCACCTGCACACACACACACACACACACACATGGGGAAAGTAATATTAATGGTTGGATTATAGATTATTAATTATTGGACTTATTTCATGTTTTGATTATTATGAATTTTCTCTTTACTGCCTTTTCTTTCCCCTTTTTCTCCCCTCTTATCTATCCCTTTTTTCTCCCCTTCATCCCTCCCTTTCCTCCCTAACTCCTTTTTTCCTACTATCTCTCCCTCCCTCCCTTTTTCTCACCATCCTTCCCTCACTTTCTCCTACTGTCCATCGCTCCTTTTTTCCTCACCTTCATCCTTCCATTATTTCCTCCTATTCATATCTCCCTTTTTCCTATCATTCCTCCCTTCATCCTTCCCTCCACCCATCCATCTCTTTTCCCTTACCTTCCCACCCACACCCTCCTCTCACCTTTGTATCAGCCTGAGCGTCATGCAGTCTACACCTGAGTTCCGTTGCTTCCTGCCTCAGTGTTCTGTTCTCCTCCTTGGCCTGACACAACAGCTGGGCCAGCGTGCCGTCAGACCCGCTAAGGATGGCAGAGCGGCCAGGGTCTGAGAGTGCCGCCTGGGGAGAGGGTTAAGGAGGGGTTAGGAGGGGAGAAGGCAAGAGGGAAGGAGGTAAAGGATGCAATGAGGGTGTGTAAGGATCTCACTTCTGTATTTTTTGGTGTGATTTGAATTTTTTTGGGTTAATTTTCTTGGATGTGTTCTTTTCATATTTATTTTATAGTTAAATAAGTGGAGTTTTTCTAGCTCTGACTTTAGTAGTAGTAACATACATATTTTACCAACACACATACATACACATACACACATCCTCCTCACAACAACAAACAAACAAATAAAATAAACCACACACACCCAACCCCCCAATTCCCTTACCTTATTAGGGGTCAGGTTAGGGGGTCTGTGCCGGTGTAGGATCGCCCCCCCACCACCTCCCTGCTCAGCCAGTGTCCTGAACTCATCCCTCTCCTTCTGACACTCCTGCAGCTCCGCCCTCAGGATGCCCACAGCTTCTGTCTTGCTCTCAACGGCACGGTGCAGCACGCCGACCTAGGGGGTGAGGGTGATTACAGTGGAGGGAGGTAAATAGATTAATAGATAAATAGATAGAGGGATTGATATATAGATAGATAAATAAATAGACAGATGGATACATAGACAGATAGATAGATAAAGATAGATAGACCGTGTATCACTAAACATTTATCAGATAATGCAAAAATGTAACACTCAATTCTCTAGCTTTTTTTTGTGAATATGTAAAGTAATATCGTAGTTAACCATGAGAAATAATTATTACCTAAACAACAACAACAATGACAATGACAACACTGTATTCGTACATCTATACTTGTGTCATGACTAGTGGTAAGTGTGGGAATCCCTATCACTAAGTATGATAGGACCTGGATGGGTTTATATATCCTTACGTAGTGACATCTATACACCAGGACAGGAAGTGGTTATCATTATCGTTGTTACCTGAACGAACACCTGAATAACGGGGCAGACAGGTGTTATTGTTATGTCACGTCACCAACCCCCTTCCCTACCCTTCACTGTCACATTTCACCCCTAACCCCATCACTGTCTCACCTCACCCCTTCCCCCCATTACTGTTTTACCTCTATCCCGTTAAATTACTGTCTCACCCCTTCCTATCCTATCACTGCTTCACCCTTCCATTCCATCACTGTCACATCTCACCCCTTCACCCGTCATTGTCTCACCCTTTCACCCATCACTAACTTACTTCAGCCCTGTCTCACCCCTTCACCCATCCCATCAATGCCTCACCCCTTCCCCCATCACACCGTCACCCTTCACCCTCACCTCATTCTTCAGGTTCTCCAGTTCCTCCTCCGGCGTGACGATGTGCAGGTGTTTAGGTCTGTTCCTGTTCCTTGACACACTGTTCATACTGGCAACGGCAGGGTGTAAGGCAGCAGCACGTCACCGTTACCGACAATTTAGTCAGTCTCTCTCGGTTTCTCCACCTGACAGCTGTTATCAGGTGTGCGTGTGTGTGTATGTGTGTATGAGGTGCGTGTGTGTGTAAGGTGTTTTTTTTTATGTAATTTTGATTCTTTCTAATTGTTATCTATATAGGTGTTTTGTGTGTTTGTTTTATATTGTATTAGTAATTGAATGAATGTTTATTTTTCTATATTGTTTACTGTTTATACTAATGTTCACTTTTTTTTGTACAATTTTGATCTCGATGTCACAGCGGAGGCCTGAGGGAACGTAATAAGCTTGGCCTTCTTATCAGCAGCACCTGTGTATGATATAATAAACAAAATTAGTAGATAAAAAGAATACTCCACATACAAGAGTTCAGTTCCATCTCTCATCAAACCACATTTTCTCTAAGAACTCTCTAACGATATTAATGATTCGTGCACTCGTAGGCCCATACAAGATCCATTTACTTGGTCTCACAGGGCCGTATCCATAGTCCTTTTGGGTCCCGAAGATATTCAACTTGTCTAGACCTTCGAATTGGGCGTCGGGTTTACGTGTGGTGGTAATGGGATCCCTAATCCTGCCAAATCAAGGTCTTCCTCCAGATTTTCCATTGAAGTTCTATATCCTTCTGTATATAATCCTTGAAAGCGCTTAGCCTGATACAGTCCCAGCAGCAGAAACACGATCCATTTTCTTCCCCCTCAGTCACCTCACATATGACAATCAGAACTACACACATCATTTTCATTCTATCGCTGCGCTCTTTACTATTATAGCGATGGTGCGGCGGCCTTGCATAGCGATTTTAAGGAAGGCAGCAGTCAATCAGACCCCATTACCCCAACTCCGTTCAATCCAGTGTGGAGGAGGAGGAGATAGAAGACGATGATGATATACAAGAAAAATAATAAGAATGAGAATAATGATAATAAGGAAATGAATAAATTAAGACAATGATACTGACAAATAATTGGTTATAAAACATTTAATTTCACATCTTGATTATTTTTTCATCACTTATTTTTTTAATTTTTATTAATGTTATATAATCAAACTGAAGTGAATTAAAAACAACATAGAGGTATACTAAGACTAACAATCATTAAAATTTGTACATATTTCGAAAATCTACTACAGCTACAAAAAAAAGGTGGTGCAGAGGAATAAAACTAAATTAATATAGAAAAATTTAAAGTAAGCAATATAAAAAAGAATACTAATGTGTAGAGAGAGAAAAAAAAACACAATAATAATAATGCATATTCTTAACCTTCCTTCATTTTAATATACAAAAAAAAAATTAATATAACTGAATTCTGAATTAAAAAAACAATATGCATTCTGAATTCTTCTCTAAATATGTTGATTATATGTATATGAAAGAAAAGGGAGAACAAAAAAAATATATATATAGAACTTAAACTATAAATGCATTCTAACATTCTTTTCCTAATAAGTAAATTGTATAAAAAAATCATATATATTCAAAACATAATTATAATAAAGAGTAATAGAAAAATATGGAAACAAATAATTAATCAATGGAAAATATTTATGTAGTAGACAGAGATAGAGGACAACAGGAAAGGAAAAAACAGGTATAGGAGGAAACAGATATTTTTCTCCCAATAGATAGAAGAAGACAAGAGGAAGGAAAGAAAAAGAAAGAGAGGAAGGGAAAAAGGAAGAGAGGAAGGGAAAAAAAGGAGAGGAAGGGGAAAAAAGAAGAGGAAGGAAAAAAAAAGAAGAGAGGAAGGGAAAAAAAGAAGAGAGGAAGGGAAAAAAGAAGAGGAAGGGAAAAAAAGGGAGAGGAAGGGAAAAAAAAGAAGAGGAAGGGAAAAAAAAGAAGAAGGGAAAACAAAATTATGACAAGAAGGGAAACAGAACACAACAGAACACAACATTGAAATGAGTGTCAGATCAACATACAGCAACATTTTTAATTACACTGTATATTCTACATCATACAAAAATCACCTCTGTATCAATGTATATAATAAAAAAAGAAAAAAAACAACTTATACATTACATAATTATACACTGTGAGGAGAGGAAGGTGGTGGGGAGGGGAGGAAGGGTACTGTATACTGTATAAATGTATAAATAAAAAAAAAAAAAAATACATATGGTGTACAATTCTAATCAGTCTTCATAAAAAAAAAAAAAAAAAAAAAAAAAAAAAAAAAAAAAAAAAAAAAAACAATTGCACTGAGATAATTGCCATCCAGTAATTACCGGCCCTCATTAGCTAGTTATGACAGCACATAATTAGGTCACCACACAGCACATCACGTTATGTTATATTTTTTATATTGTTATGTTACGTTACGTTAGGTTGATGTGACTAATTCTTCGTCTCCTTTCACTCTCGGGCAATGTTATAAAACTGAACCTAGGTTAATGGTATAATAGTACAAGATTATTATTATTATTATTATTATTATTATTATTATTATTATTATTATATACACATCTTTTCTTTCTATAATTCAGTAGATATACGTATTATAGTTTATAAATTCTAGGGTGGAATAACTATTTTTTCTTCTTTTTTTGACACATTCTATTATTTCAAGTTAGTGGTAGGGAAAGTATTGTATTTGTTAACCTTTTTCTTTAACGGGATATAAACCAGGTAGATAAATAGATAGATTAGTTTTTTTTGTCAATTTTTACACCAAATTTTAGGATCGACAAATTTTTTCTTTTTTTAATCTGATGGTGAGGGAAATAATGGGTGAGGTGAGAGTATATACTATTATTTTTTTTCCCTTGCAAGCTTCACATTTCTGGCTTCTTCCTATTATACTGAAGCTAAAAAAATGTATCTAACTAGTCAGAAATAAAGTATACTGGTCTGAGTCTATGTTTCCCTTCCTACAATCTGCATACAATTATCACTATGTATACACTATTTAAATTACCTTTATATAACATTTTATCACATTTAAGTATAGGATTGTGATATATATATTTTTCTTTAATGCAGATCTAATTGTTACTTCATTTCAGACACATATTACCTATTATACGAGAAGTCTCCAGTTATTTTCTAGATAGCAATTATAAAAATATATACAAAAGTTTCAACAGCTAGCAGACTATAGCTAAATTTCCTTGTTATTCACTCACTCGCGTTCTTTTTCCTATATTTCAAAATGTATAACTCGTGTATCTATTATTTCTTTCTCTAGTTGTTCTCTACGTCATTGATTTCTAGTGTGTATCATCCTTCACACTAATAGTAATACAACAAAGATGCATTTCCCTTCATCTCAACGCTAACACACTAACAACATTTCATCTTGGTTCATCATATCTTGAGACAACACATTCCTTTCCCTCTCAATGACCTTCAAACAAACACTCATAATACTTACTTCATTAAGAGCGAAGGACAAGTTTCACATGGATAATTTTATGCCACAATCTCATGAAGAATAACAACATGGAGGTTATAAAATGTTAATGCACAAGTGGCAGGTGAAGGTACGGAAACTTTGCTCTGATGTCAAGCTAGGTTAAGTCTACTACATTGTCCTTCCCCACACCACGACTTGGAATAACAGAGTGTGCCCTCAATACAAAGGAGTACAAAGGAGTGTGCCCTCAATACAAATGAGTACAAATGAGTGTGCCCTGAATATAAAGAAGTGATCCCTAAATACAAAGGAGTGTGCCCTAAATATTAAGGAGTGTGCCCTGAATACAAAGAAGTGATCCCTCAATATAAAGGAGTACAAAGGAGTGTGCTTTGAAGACTGAGTTGACCCGTGATTTATAAGTTTAAAAAATGGAAGTCATTGTCACATTTTAAATCACTTGATACAATACTACCATAGATTTTTTCTTCTTCTTTTTAAACATCCTCCATCTTCCTAAATTACTCACAGCCTAATTATCATCATCATCAGAATTAAGAATTAAATCTAATATTTCTTCCCGCCCCCCAAATAATTATCATCATCTTTACCCTGGAAACGAATCAAGTTAGAGTAAACATTTCACAAACATTCTTAATAGATAGATACTAAATAGCTACTTAATAACTATATACTTAACCTAACTACAACATGATTCCAAGGTCACAGCATATAAAATAACTACCGTACGTTAATTTGGCAGCCGAGTTAGGATGGAACACAGCCACTCAATCAGACAGTCACCACAATCGCCACTCAGTCAGACAGTCACCACACAGCCATCACACAGTCAGTCACCACATAGCCACTCAGTCAGACAGTCACCATACAGCCACCACAATCATCATACAGCCACTCAGTCAGACAGTCACCACACAGCCACAGTCAGACACTCAGTACACAGACACACAGCCACAGTCACCACGAGTCTGATGCAGTGGGAATGATCAATGTGTATCTGTTTGAAATGGTTTGAAGGCCTCTACCTCAACTCACCTCACTTTCTTTCCCTTCCATTCTCTGCCAACCTCACCTTCCCTTCCCTTCCTACCTACACACTCTGTTAAGGACGAATAATAGTCATATCTACGAACCCACAGTAGTTGGAGTACTGCCACATATCCTACACTTAGGCTGTCATATTACCTACACCAAAACAACCTTACCTAACCTAACTTAACTTAACCTAATCTAATTTAACCTTACCTAAAATCTGCTAAATTTGTAGACGTGCTTTGTAGTAAATGTGCAGTTGACATGGTGTAGGAAATGTGATGCCCCTCTCCCCCCTTAAGGACAAAAATCTGGTAAATATAATCATGAGACCATAACCAATTATCACTGTCAAAAAATGCAGGAAAATCATCAGAAAAGTTTGCAATGACTTCATACAATTATAACTAATGAATCAAAGAATATCATGAAGTGGCGTTATAATATACCAAGAATTATTTTTTTGGTTTTAAAGTTACAGGCATATTAAAATTTTTGCAAACTTTGATGTAAATAATGAATAGTAAATAGTGTGTTTGATGGTGATAAGTAGTAAAAAAACTTTGATGAGAATAGTGAATAGTCAATAATGTTTGATAGTAATAGTGTGTTTGATAGTGACGAATCTGACCTGACCTGACCTGACCTTGCCTGGGATTTTAACACAACCTCACACACACACACATACCAAATGAGTGAATGATGAGTGGTCTGTACAAGGTCACGTTATACATTGTTATACATTGTACGTACATAAGTATATATTCACTTAGGTGTTCTTTGGCATCAACTCAATCAATCATTCACACTGGGTCTAAATATATGTTATAATCTAAATATATATAAACTTTATGTATGTATGTATGTATGTGTGTGTATAATGTGTATAAAAAATGTCTATTGAAACTTAAGTGTACAGATTGTTATGAGTTAAATGTTATTATGTCTTATACTAATACAGCATCTTAAATATATATATAAGTGGATTTGGTAATAATAATAATAATAATAATAATAATAATAATAATAATAATAAAAATAAAAAAATAAAAAAAAATAAAAAAACCTGTGGATGTGATTAACCAGAATGTTATGTGGAAACGATACGGAAACTTTAGGGAAACTTTAGAAGGGAGCCAGTAATTAAGTAGGATTTTTTATATATATATTTTTTTATGCGTTTGGCTAGTTTTTCCAATAGCATAAATAAATAATAATAATATAAAAAAAAATCATATATATATATATGAATAACAAGACAACCAATGGGAGGCTGTTATTTTTTTTATATCTAGTATTTGTTTTTTATATTTATTTTTTTCATTATTTTCTGCTAAATAGTTAATAATTGAAAATGCCCAAAGATACTGAGGTAATTTCTATTGATAGTAATTGTGGTAGTGATTGTGGTGGTAGTGATTGTGGTAGTGGTGATTAGGTTATGTCCCTCCCTTCCCCCCCTCCACCCACCCATCTATCATGTATGCTAACTAAGTCTTCCTAAGTTAAGTAATAATATCTTCAAAATGTCATAAGTTTCATTCAATTTCAACCAACGTGTGTGTGTGTATGCGTGCGTGTGTGTGTATGCGTGTGCGTGCGTGTATACATATCAAATAACACTTCCCCTCATAATGCATTAGGACCAATACAACATAATTAAATACTAAGTCTCCTTGTAACTCCTTTGGACAAATTCATTAATTCAAGTTTCAACAAATAACTAATGAAATGAATGAATCAGTTTTCATCTCACATAGTTCAGGAAAAAGGAGGAGGAGAAGGAAGAGGAGGAGGAGGAGGAGGAGGAGAAAGAAGAAGACGAGGAGGAGGAACGAGAAAGACATCCAACCGATCATCAAATAACCTAAAAAAAAAATATATATATACATAAACAAACAATTAACATGATGCTTTTTAAGAGGAATGATCACGTACCGAGAGGCCGAGGAAGAGAGAGAGAGAGGAAGCACTGCGGAGGAGGAGGAGGATGGGTGTGCCGCGTAGCTAGGAGGGAGACGGCACCGTAGACCCAGTGGCACTCAAGGTCACTGTATTTCTAGTCCTTAATTTCTGCACCTCCTCCGCTACCTTAACTTGCTGTTCAAAAAAGTGTACAAGATTCTCCTCATTAGCTACGTTTGCTAAGAATTGCTCAAAGGATATACACCAGTCTTGTTTGAGGGGCTGTGTGCTTGTAGGCTGGCACTCCTGGCACCCCCCTCCCCCCCTTCCTTGACAGCACTGGAGGTCTGGGTGCTGGGAGGGGGAGTGTAAGGGTGAGTGAGGGTCTTGTTGTGGCTTGGTTTTACTTGGGGTTGTGATAGGGTTGGATGCACTACTACTTGAGATTGGGATGCTTAAACTTGAGCTGCTACTGTCTGAGGAGGTGGTAGCAGGTGTTAAGTTTGTGGTAGTAGGGTTGTTGTTGCAGTGGTCCAAGGTAGTGGTGGTAGTGGTGGTGGTTGAAGTGTGACTCTTGCCCTGGGTGGAATAATGATGCAGTTACTAGTCAACTTATACCTTCTCTTCCTCATTATTATTATTATTATTATCATTATTATTTTCCTACATCCTACACGCAGCTTACCTTACACTCCCCTTTGCTTTTATCTACTCCCTACTTCTCATTCCCTTATCTTTCATCATTGCCTTGTGTTGTGTTGTGTTGCGTTGCGTTGTGTTGCATTGTGTTGTGTTGTGTTGCGTTGTGTTGTGTTGCATTGTGTTGTGTACTTACGTTACTGTGGTTGCCTTGTGATGCCTTCTCCTTCACCTTCCGTCCCACCTCTCCAATCTGAAGCAGCAACGTGCCTGAAAGAGAGGTTATGTTATGTTATGTCAGTGTGGTGGGTTTGTGAGGTTATTACACAACTATGAATCACGTCATGTTAGGTTGTGTTAATTCTGATGGAAATACAACATATAAAAAGGAGAGAAGAGAAAGAGGAGGGAAGAAGATACTTAATGTCTCTTCTAGTGATACCTAAACATACACATACTTTTTCTAATTTACGTACAACATCAAGCACTCTCTGTCTATCTCTCTAACTATCAATATGTCTGTCTGTCTCTCTCTCTCTCCCGCCCCTTCCCCCATACTTACCAACTCTTGAAAGTGAAGTGAATATCTCCTGGTTGGTTTCAAATGCAAAGAAGCTGTACACTGTCCTCCACATGTTGATGAACTGTTCCTGGCTCATGGTGGGGAGGAAACGCTGCTCGTACAGGCGGTAGTCACGGTTGTGGATGGTGGCCAGACCTGTCAGGCTGTCACAGTACTCTAAGGGGGGGAAGGGGAAGGGAAGGGGGTTGGAGGGTTGGGGAAGGGGAGGTTAGGTAAGATTTGGTTAAGGTTAGATTGGTTGGTGACTGTGTGTGTGTGTGTGTGTGTTTTATTTGTGTTGTTTTGGTGTGCATGTGCGTGTGTGTGTGTGTGTATCCATCCTTCATTATATTCAATACAAGAAAGATATAACAAAAACAATATAACAAATTAATAGGTGAAGAAAGGAATGAAGGAATGAAGGAATGAAGGACAGCAGGCATCCAGATGTGTCCAAACTGACCTTTAGGGAAGGACGAGGATGAAGGTGAAGAAGGAGAGTCATCTGAGAGGTCAAGGTCCACCTGTCCTTTATTCGAGTCGTCCTCCATGCAGTCAAAGTACTCCTCGGCCTCCACAGCTGTCTCCTCCTCCACCTCACCTGATTGTGTGTCCGTGGAGACTGTATTACTACCATCATTATCATTATTATTGTTTTCATTGAGTAACTTGACCTGACCTAATATCATTACTCTTATCATTATCTTTATTATCATCATTATTACCATTTAACACCTCCATCAAGAAGAAGAAAAAAAAAAAAAAAAATAAATAAATAAATAAATAAATAAATAAAATAAAATAAATAAATAATAAAATAAAATAAATTCCTCCTCCGCCCTCCCTCACCGGCGCCTCCATTCCTTGCAAGGCTGTCCACCTCGTCCAGCCTGGGGGGGAAGGCCAGGTGGAGGTAGTAGAAGAGACGCAGCTTCCTGGCCAGGTCATTGCAGCACAGCACACCAAACAGCCAAGCCACAGCACGGAACGGAACCAAGTGTGTGCCAGCCACGTCCAGCATCTGTGTGGTGGTGGTGGTGGTGGTAGTGGTAGTAATAGTAGTAAAAGTAGTAGTAGAAGTATGTATTATTATTATTAGTAGTAGTAGAAGTATGTATGTATTATTATTATTATTAGTAGAAGTATGTATTATTATTAGTAGTAGTAGTAGTAGAAGTAAAAATAAAGTAGTAGTAGTAGTAGAGGTATTATTATCATTATTTTTATCATTACTATTGTTGTTGTTATTATTATTATTATTATTATTATTATTAACATTAAAACCAAACATATATACACACATACTCACACTCTCTCTCTCACACACACAAACACATACATTAAACACACATATTTACACTCTCTCTCTCTCTCACACACACACACACACACACACATTAAACATGCTGGTAGCCAAGGCATCCGCACGGTCGCCCTGTCCCCACGGCGCCACAGCCAGGAACAGTTGCCGGAAGGTGTCATATCCCACTCCATATCCTTCATGGGTGTGGAGGCCGACTGAGCTGCTCCTCTGACGCACCTCCTTATCCTCACCCCCAAGGATCTGCTCACCTCGGACATAGATCACCAACTCCTGTAATGGTGATGGTGGTGGTGGTGGTGGTGGTGGTGAATCACATTTTATTTTGGTATATTTAAAGTTATAGCGATTTATTAAAGGAAATAAAAGAGAGAATTGAATTGTAAACAGTAGAAAATGGAGAAAAGAGAGATCATTTTAGTGTAAGAGAGAGAAAAGAGAGAGAAAAGAGAGAGAATTGAAGTGTAAGAGAGAGAGAGAAAAGAAAGAATTTAAGTATGAGAGAGGAGAAAATGGATAGAAAAGATAAAATAATACGAGTTTCAAAAGTAGGAAAGGGCAAGAAAAAAGACAACATGACAATAAGAAGAGGAAAGGAGACAACTTAACTTTCAACAAAACACATAGAAAAACACCACCACCACCCACCTTGAGATCAGCTTGTCCCAGCATACAGTCCGGTCCAACAGTACGTAAGGTGTTCCTCATCATGGTATCCTCCAGTGTTTGCACCACCCTCAACCTATGCTTCAGCCTTAACCTCTCTACCGCAAGATTAGTGATAAACCCATAATCCCTATAGGCCTTCTCTAATAGGCCTACCACATTCACCTCCCCTTCTTGCACCTCATCCACCACACTGCTCCTCCTCCTCCCATACCTGCTCCCTGGGGTCGTAACAGCTCCTAGGTACTCTGATAACACCATCATCGCCTCCCCTTCATCGCTACATCTCTCTAACCGTTCCTCATTGGCGCCTAAGATAGCTAACGCCACCATGAAGACTACTCTTGCCCCGTCGTAGAAGAAACAGTCTACCACGTGTACCGCAGCCTCGAAGGGCATCACACTGAGGAAGAGAGTCAAGAACCATGATAGAGAGACGAGTGATATGACGCCGAGCTGGGATAGGCGCGTGTGTAGGCCCGGCATGTGGTCTAGTATGAGGTCTTCCAGCACACCTTGGTCTACTAATGCCCCGATGACCCTTGTGTTGTAGTAGTCAGGTAGGAGACGTTCGCTCAGTGCCGCTAAGAGCCAGAACGCTTCCTCCTCATTGCAGTACACTAGTAGAACGGACGCCACGATGTTCATAGCCTGGCAGTACCCTGGGAGACATGCAGAACAGTTATTTTGTGATGTTCAGTTTTTTTTATTATTGCTTTTTTATGGATATGGAAAGCTGACCAAGTGCAATAAAGTGAAAAAAATAAAATATAAATAAAACAAATTCACACACCACAACACACATACACACACACAGTCACACACACACACACACCAATAGCAGGGTTCCTCCAGGCGTAGGCACACAGGACCCTCCGTAGCGCTGATATCCCAGTGTCACTCTGGAAGGCTGGATGTTCAGGGAGGGAGCGGTGAAGGTCTCTCTCTATCTCCTCATTGGCTGGGCCGCCGCGCTTCAAACCCGCCGCCACCGCCTGTTCGTAATGGCCCGGGTGGTTGGACTGGTCGTTAATGGCACCTGTAATTAGGGTGAGGGTGTAATTAGTGTGAGGAGAAGGCCAAGTGTGAGTGGTGTTGTGTTAGGTTAGTGTAATTGTGTTGTATTTGTATTATATATTGTTCTGTCTCATTATATGTATTGTTTTATTATATGTATTGTAGTTATGAGGCTGTGAATGGTGTTTCCTCCTCCCTACCTCCAATCTAACTCATTCCAAGGACAGGTAGCAGGTAGATGGATGGATAGAAGAAAAGGAGGAAGAAAAACTAGGGAACGTAAAATCAAGGAAAAAAAACAACTATTACACATCAAAAAAAGGTCAGAAATGATACAAAAAAAACCTGTAGAACATAAAAATGTTCACCCAACACTCATCCACACCCTCACCCAACCCTTACACCCAATCCAGACACTCACCCAACCCTCACACACAACAAACTCACCCAACCCTCATCCACCCACACCTCCAGCCTCACCTGAGAATATCATCCACACCTCCCTGCGTACAGAGTCTGGCAGGCCTTCCAGCACCAGCCTGAGAGTCTCCACGGTGCGGTACATGGTGACCCCGCGCCCATATTCCTGCCAGTGGCGCTCCCAACGGGCATCACGACGACGGTTCACCTCCTCCTCCTGGGTGTATAGGGTATGGGGAGGGGGGAGGGGGAGCAGGGGTAGGTGAGGTTTAGGTTAGGTTAGGTGAAGATTAGGTTGAGTTATGTTATGATTAAGTTAGGTTAGGCTAGGTTAAATGAGGTTGGATTAGGTTATGCTTCGTTATGCTAATTAAGTTATGATTAGGTTAAATTTGGTGAGATTAATTTATATTTACATGATGACACATTTTAATAGTTAACAAATGCTCTTTCTCTGTGTGTGTGTGTGTGTGTGCGCATGTCCTCACCCCCACATCCTCCTCACGGTCGTCATACAGGGCCCTGAGAGGTAGTGTTGTGGTGTCCGGCTCGGAGTGGTCGGTGGGTAGGGAGCCGTTGTTCTCAGAAATGCTGCTGATGCCTGCCAAGGGAACACCAACATAGATAGATAAATAGATAGATATAGAGAAAGATAGATAGATAGATAACTAGATAGATAGATATTACTCCTACACACTTACTTACTTACTGAGAATACTAAGGTTGATGTTCTCACTCTTAGATAGCTATAGATAGAAAAATAAATAAATAAATAGATAGATATATATTATTACACACAGGTTGACTTACTAAGACTACTGAGACTGATGTTTTCACTCTTGTCGTCACACACCGAGTTGGACCGACTGACTGAGGACGGATCACTGCCCACCAACAGCCCATCAGGGAGCACGCTGAGAGGAGATGGGTGAGGGTGGGAGGAGAGATGGATGTGAGGATGTGAGGATGGGAGGAGATAGGTAAGGTAAGGTATGAGGATAATTTTGGTTCCATTGGTTCTATAAATCTATTTCTCTCTCTTGATCTCATAATTTCTAATACAATATATAAACATTTCAACATTTTTCTCTCTTTATCTATTTATATCTTTCAATCTATCCATTTATATTTTCAACAATATCTAATACTATCTAACTGGTTTTTTTTTCTCTCTCTCTCTCTCTCACACCCTCCCCCTCCTTACTTCTTGGTGGGTATACTCTTGCCAAGCATCTCGGACAACTTGCTGATCACAAAGTCACGGTCTCCCACATCAATGAAGAGGAAAGTGTTAGATGGCGTTGCAGTCTGTGCCGTACACACAAACACAGCATTCTTCACAGCGCTGTTACCCTTCACACTGTCCACCCTCTCCACACTCTGCACCTCCCGCAGCGGACACACCACACTCACCAGGTTGGCGATCTGGGAAGGGGGAAGGAAGGGATGGTGAG
The DNA here is from genome assembly GCA_036785275.1 of Cancer borealis. NCBI lineage: Eukaryota > Metazoa > Arthropoda > Malacostraca > Decapoda > Cancridae > Cancer > Cancer borealis. Next base: position 44,882 of record JAXIVD010002840.1, read on the forward strand.
GAAGGGATGGTGATAAGGATGTAGTGGTAAGTATGGTTAGGTTAGGAGCAGAGATATGTAAGGTTAGGTTAGGTTAGGAGCAGAAGTGAGGAAGGAGATGGTCGCAGGAGTAGAAATAAGTGTGGGAGTAGCAATGAGGAAGGTAAAGTAAAGGATAGGAGTAGAGAGGAGTAAGAAGGGAGATGAGTAATGACAGGAGTAGAATTGAGTGTTAGAGTAAGGTAAGGAAAGAGTAGGAACGACTAAGAGTGTGTGTGTGTGTGTGTGTGTGTGCCTCACCTTACTCTCAAAGCATATGTAGTTGAGCGATATGTTGAGTGTTCCGCTGATGTAGGTCTTCTTGTACGGCGCCCACATAGCACATGAGGTGGACCCGTCTAGCTTCTCACTCAGAGGAAGCCTGCATGGGGGGGGGAGGGGGAAGGGGAGGGGAGAGGAAGGGGAGAGGGGAGAAGAGGGTTATGTTCATTCCATACAACTCTATCAATATTTGTTCTAAGACTAATAATTATGCAGTAAAATGAAACCATATCTTTTTTTTCCATAACATGACTTTCTTCCTCATTTTCTTGAAAGTTAGGTAAGTATCTATCAATATATGACCAGTATTATGTCTCTGTTTATCCATTCTCTCTCTCTCCCTCTCTCTCTCTCTCTCTCTCTCACACACTCACGCACACACCTGAATTTGCTGCGGTAGGAATCTGAGTGTGCGCGTGCATCCAGATCGCGTTTGAGGAAGGACGGCTTCTTGGGGACCTTCTTGCTGTGGGGGGAGGGAGGTAAGTAGGAAGGAAGGAAGGAAGGAAGGAAGGAAGGAAGGAAGGAAGGAAGGAAGGAAGGAAGGAAGGGAGACATTGAATTACTTAAGGAGAATAAATACCTATCTTGAAAGGGGAAAAATTGAATAAATAAATAAATAAATAAATAAATGAATGAATAAATAATAATAATAATAATAATAATAATAATGTTCTGACTTACCTAACTTTGGTGAGCAAGTCTTTGTCTTCTGAAAATTCCTCGTCATTGATAAGCCTGCAACAAACAAACAAACAAATAAATAAACAAACAAACAACACATTAAACTCAACAAAGCCTAAAACCAACCAACCAACAGACAAACAAACAAACAAGACATAAGCCTGAAACAAACAAAACAAAACAAAACAAGTAAGTAAACAACACAAGTCAAGTCAGTCACAAACAATTATTTTTCTTTATTTATTGTCTACATGAAGTGATGAATGCAGGGAAAAAAAAAAAAAAAAGTGAATGAGTACGTAAATGAGTGAGTGAGTGAGTGAATGAATAAATGAGTGAGTGAGTGAGTGAGGTAAGAGTAGTAGTAGTAATGGTTCCTCATACTCACTGTTTCATCGCCATGTTTGCCAACTGTTCCATCAACTCATACGTTTCCTTCTTCCTCAGTAGCATGGAGAAGTAGTGCTGGGGGGAGGGGGAGGGAGGGAGGATAAGTATTAGGAGGAGGAGGAGGAGGAAGAGAAGAGAAGATGAGAGGAGAGGAGAAAATAAAGAAAAGACGAGGAGAATATTTCCCTCCAAAAAACACATCCATCCATCCATTCTATTTGCTCTCTATCCCTTCCCTCCACATCATCCACTCAGTCCCTCATCCACATTTCACCCACACTCATTCCTGCCTCATCTACCTTGCATCTAGTCACTCCTTAAACAAACCCAACCATTTCTCAGACCTCTACCTCTACTTCTACCTTCTCATCTTAATCTACAGTCATCGCCTCCTCCTCCTCCTCACCTCATGATCCCTGGTTGAGACTCTAATGCTGTCAGGAAATATGAGTGCGTTGGTACAGTCTAGTAGGGTAACATCACGCCAGCGCACTATCACCCGCGTCTCCTTGCCGAGTAGAAAGGAGTAGAAGCACAGGTAGTTGACGCCAAGGTACAGCCAGCCCTGACGCGGAAGCCTGTTGTGCCAGTAACTGTAAGGGGATAAGGGAGGGGAAGGATAGATAGAAGTGTGCATTGAGGTTAGTGTAGTGTGTTCCCATCCTTCCCCTCACTCTACACACCTTGCTGCTTGCTTCCCTCACCTGCAGGAGTAGTAGTTAACGAGCTTCTCCCCTTCAGGCATGTTAAACAGCTTCCTGAACTTGTAGGAGACAGCCTTGAAGGTCTCGGAGTCAGGGTCTGTGGAAGGGTAATGAGGAGGGAGACAACATTATTTCAACTTAAACTAACTTAACCTAACTTCCTTTGTATCTGTGAGAGGATAATAAGGAGGAAGACTTAACATTATTTTTAACTTCCTTTGGGTGGTAAGAATTAACTGATTGATTAATTCCTGGGAAACTGTGGCATTTTAACTTAATTTCCCTTACGTCACTCAATAATTGGGTAGAAAATGCATAAAGAGATACATATATATATATATATACTTTATCATTCTTTTTACTACTATAAAAATAAAAGAATAGCGATAAATTTTCATTCTCTTTCTCTCTAATGTTGCTGAATAATATGTGCTGAGAGAAAAAAAAAACCTACACACACACACACTCTGTCTGTCTCTGTCTCTTTGTCTGTCTCTTTGTCTGTCTCTCTCTCTCTCTCTCTCTCTCTCTCTCTCTCTCTCTCTCTCTCTCTCTCTCTCTCTCTCTCTCTCACCTGGAGTGTTGAGTGGGTCTGAGGATGAGTTGTTTGCCACGAGGGACTCAATCTTGCACCTTACAAAGTCTGTGATGTCCTCGTCCTTGTCAAACGTTGCTAGGATGGTCATCATGTTACGCTCAAGCCACACCCAGTTGTCATTGATGTCATCCTTCTTCAGGGACACTGCTATCACTGTGGAGGAGGAGGAGGAGGAGGAGGAGGAGGAGGAGGAGGAGGAGGAGGAAGTCAATAATATGAATCCTCAATGATATAGTGATTAATTAAAGGCAAATAGACAAAGTACACATGAAATAATAATAGAAATGCTGGATGACGTAATGATTAATAAGTAAAGGAATAAGACAGGACAAGCCTAAAAAAAAAAAATAATAATAATAAATAAATAAATAAATAAATATATAAATAAATAAAAAATAAATAAATACAAAACCAAACCTGCCTCCTTACAATCTTACTTATAAAACCTACATAACTATAGATCAATGCAAAAAAAATACAATACCACCACAACCTAACATGGCAGAGCTTCTAAATGTATAAAAAAAAAAAATAAATAAATAAATAAAATAAAATAAAAAATAAATAAAAATAAATAAATAAATAAAAATAAATAAATAAAATAAATAAATAAATAATAATAATAATAATAAAATAAAATAAATAAACATTGCACATAGAGGCGCCTTAACCCACAGTAGTATAGCTCCGATGAGGGTGTGCGGTGCAGGATGCGGTAGGGTGGAGGCTTGGTATCAAACACAGAGTCCAACGTGCCCACCAGCAGCCCAGCCAGACCACGGGAAGCTGCACTACCAGACCCCTTCCTCTGCTGCAGCAAGAAGAAGGTGTTGGCGACCTCAGTGTCCCTGCGGAGGAAGGATGGGAGTGAGGGCAGGCAAGGGGACAGAGGGGGAGGCTGGGGACACAGGGAAGGGAAGGGAAGGGAGGCAGTGACAGAAACAATACACAAAGTACATCTTGGCGTAAGGATAATTGGGGGGAGGCACGTGAGGGGAGTGTACCACCACCACCACCACCACCACTACCACACTGTTACCTTGCCTTGCCTCCTCCCTTGTTAAGACTACATAACACATAGTCATATTTACCATGTCTTTACTCTGTCATTACTAAACAATCATCACGTCATCCATTGCACCACACACACAAACAAACATACATACATAACCTCCCACGCACGCACACAAGCACACACCCACACACAAACATAAACACACAATCTCTCCACCACTACTAACACACTTCTCACCTTCATAACCTTATAACAATTACCACCACGTTCCTAACTCACCAGAAGCCCCCCGCCACCAGCACTTCGTCAGGCTTCACCCACATCGTAGTGTCAGCCAGCCTGTCAGCCCGTCACCTTCCGCCTCCCTTCGCTGTCAGCTGTTCTCTGTTGACATCAAGGTTATGTTTTCTGCCTACAGATGCCGCTGCTTCCCGCCATATATTTTTATTTCACAAATTTCGCAACATATTTGTACCTGGATTAGTACAGTTTATTAATAGCTATGTAAAGGAATGAGTTGCTAGTGAGGTTGTGTTTGGTTGGTGTTCATTTATGTGTTGAATAGCATAATAATAATAATAATAATAATAATAATAACGCAGTCTGTATATTTATTTCATTGATTTTTTTTTCTTCTCTCTCTCTCTCTCTTTGTCAGTCTTTGTGTTGGGTGATGACACATATAGAATCTTTTTCAATTACTTCCAATGAAAATTAATAATAAAAAACACAATAATTAAGTGATTTTTGGCAGTAACACCTTTTTAACATCTTTTCCTAAATACTTCCAATGGAAATAAAGAAAAGAAAAATAAATATATATAAAGAAAGAGAAGACCTTGACAACAATATAGATTTGCCTGATATGTGCTATCTCTCTCTCTCTCTCTCTCTCTCTCTCTCTCTCTCTCTCTCTCTCTCTCTCTCTCTCTCTCTCTCTCTCTCTCTCTCTCTCTCTCTCTCATAAAATCACTATTATATATATACCACTTTACTGTCACTAATGCAAAAGAAAGATAAATAAATACCAATAAAAAAACAGGACATAAACTTATAATAACTTAACACGCTCTTGACTAAAATTATTACAGGTGTGTGTGTGTGTGTGTGTGTGTGTGTGTGTGTGTGTGTGTGTGTGTGTGTGTGTGTGTGTGTGTGTGTGTGAACTAACTAACTAACTATACTAATTAACCTGCTACTCAAAGGTCTAATTAACTAAGTCAAGGTGAGGGCCGGTCAAGAGGCTAAATATAACAGAATTGCCGTATCTTTTGGTGCCGTATCTTATTAATTGTTATCAGTTGTGGCTTATCAGATGACAGCATTGTATTAGTATTTGTATTGTATTGTACTTACCTTCCTCTTGAGCGTTATCAGAGAAAGCAGCTTATCGAGAGAGAGAGAGAGAGAGAGAGAGAGAGAGAGAGA
>JAXIVD010002841.1:0-2500 GCA_036785275.1 Cancer borealis
CTACTACTACTACTATTCTCCAAATCTAATCACCTGCTGCCAGTCACGTGTTTCATCTTAAGTGTCTTTTGTAAGCCTATAAACAAAAATTTTTAGCGTAATCCGGATGACAAAGAAAGAAAGAAAGAAAGAAAGGGAGAAAAAAAGAAAGAAAGCTTGCAAGTAAGATTGGAATAAATAAATAAATAAATTGATATTGATAAAAAAAAGAAGAAAGAAAGAAAGAAAATAAAAAGAAAGCATGATTAAAAGAAAAAAAATGATTGAAATAAAAAATGAAAGGATAGAAAAAGAGAAAAATTGAAATAAAGAAAGGATAGAAAAAAAAAAAAAAGACAGCAAGAAAAAAACAAAAAATACGACCAAAATTAAGGAAAAAAAAGAAGAAAAGAAGATGAAGAAGAAAACATTAAATTCAAACTTTTCATTTCTTGACCCAAATTTCACTTTAATCTTTTTTTTTTTCTTTCTTCCTTTTTTTTTTCAATATTCTTTTTAACTTTTCATTTTCACTTCCTTTCTTTCGCTCACTCCATAATAGTAGTAGTAGTAGTAGTAGTAGTCTGTCTAGAAAACACACACACACACACACACACACACACACACACACACACACACACACACACACACACACACACACACACACACACACACACACACACACACACACACACACACACACACACACACACACACACACACACACACACACACACACACACACACACACACACACACACACCTGTCTTTCTCCCACACATTCGCCTTAACTGAGAGACGTGTGGAGATACTTAAATGTCCCCCTCCCCCTTTCTCTCTCTCTCTCTCTCTCTCTCTCTCTCTCTCTCTCTCTCTCTCTCTCTCTCTCTCTCTCTCTCTCTCTCTCTCTCTCTCTCTCTCTCTCTCTCTCATTTGCTTTTGATTGACTGGTTTGTTGAGAAGTAATTTGCACACACACACACACACACACACACACACACACACACACACACACACACACACACACACACAAGCACGCACGCACACTAATTATGTTTTCCTCATTAAAAGAAGGAAAAAAAAAAACCAGCTATGATGCTGACAAACTTTTTTTTTTTATTATTATTATTATTATTATTATTATTATTATTATTATTATTATTATTATTATTACTATTATTATTACTATTGTTACTATTATCATCTTTATTATCTTGATCTACTATTAACCATATATGAACAAATTACTGAAGAAGGAAGAAGAGGAGGAGGAGTAAGAGGAGGAGGGAAGAAGGAGAGGAGGAGGAGGAGGAGGAGGAAGATTCTCTCTGTTTCATCTTTTGTAGTTCTCTGAATCGTCTCCTTGCTTCCTCTTTCCTTTTTTCCTCCTCCTCTTCTTCCTCCTCCTCCTCCTCCTCCTCCTCCTCCTCCTCCTTTTTCTTGTCATTTTCCATCTGTTTCTCCTCCTCGTCCTTCTTCTCCATTTCTTTTCATTCTTATTTATATATTCTACCTGATTCTCCTTTTCCATATTGTTATTTCCCTCTTCCTTCTTTTCCTCCTCCTCCTCTTCTTCCTCCTCTTCTTCCTCCATTTCAATTTCCACTATTATCTCCGGTTTTCATCCTCTTCCTTCTTCTCTCCGTTCACCACCACCACTACCTCCTCCTCCTCTTCCTTCTCTCCGTTCACCACCACCACTACCTCCTCCTCCTCCTCCTCCTCCTCCTTCTCCTCTTCCTCTTCTCTTCGTTTCTTCAATTCCTTCTCTTCTTCTTCTTCTCCTTCTATTTGTTCTTCTTCTTTCTTCTTTACACATTCGGTTCCCATTAGTTCCGGTTCTGGGCAATCTGAATCCTGTGTGTGCGTGTGCGTGTGCGTGTGCGTGCGGTTCTGATGTTGTGTGTGCGTTTGCGTGTGATTCTGATGTTGTGTGTGGTTTTGATGTTGCGTGTGCGTTTGTGTGTGGTTAATATCGTGTGTATGCGTTTCCGTGTGATTCTGATGTGTGTGGTTTTGATGTGTGTGCGTTTGTGTGTCGTTCATATGTTGTGTGTGATTCTGGTGTGTGTTGGCATGTGCGTGTGCGTGTGTACTATTTTCCTGTGTGTGTGCGTGTGTGTCGGCCATATTTTGCGACATTTCTGCGTGTGCATGTGTATTATTTTCTCCCATATGTGCGTGTGTGTGTGTACTATTTCCTTCCGTGTGTGCGTATGTATGGGACATATCTTGTGTGTGTGCAGCCGTGGGTATGTGCGTATTTGTGTGGTGCATTGTGTGTGCGTTTTGAGGTGTGTGTTCGTGTGCGTGTGTGGATGGACAGGCGTGTGCGTATGGACCCACACACGCCGCTGCGGCCATAACGTGGGCCATGTACGTATTTTCATGTACACCTTGAACCAGATGACTCATGGGACCTGTAGAGAGAGAGAAACAAAAATGTACACACACACACACACAAAGACAAACGTACACACACACACACACACACACACACACACACACACACACACACACA
>JAXIVD010002841.1:5000-53264 GCA_036785275.1 Cancer borealis
AAGCGTTAGGACATGACGACCTACAAGGATAGAGATGAAGGTGAGTGTGTTGTGTTGTGAGTGTGTTATGGTGGGCTGATGGGATGACAGGATGACGAATCGGCAAAAATCGACTAAAATTCCTTCACTACTGACTGTCATCGGTGCCAATGGCTATGGAAGTTATTTATCTTTATTAGAAAATGTAATGCAGTACTTTTAATGTATTGCCAAGCTCCATCAAGAAGATATGATAGCTATCCTTAACTCACGTATACTCCTACACACAACTTGTTACCCCGTTAGGAGGTCAGCCAATGACAGATCCCATGAAGAAGGAAATGACATATGTCGCCTGATTCGGTATTTTAGTTAAGAAGCGCCTGGTGTACTCTCCCTGCGATCAGTGTTAAGGTTAGAGAGAACCTTGTATAGATTCCAGGGTACTGTACACACACACACACACACACACACACACACACACACACACACCTTGAGCCTCCTCCCTGGTTCCTCCTCCACCAGCTGCCTCGCCATGTCCTTGCACTCCCCCCCTGGCACTGAGGGGGCCTGGCACTCCCACTTGAGATGAGCGGATTTAGCGTATAGAGCGGCTACAGTGGCACTCGTAACCTCCTTTGTAGTGACCAACCCTGGGGGGAGAGGGAGCGAGAGAGAGTCAAGATAGATATACAGAAATAGAGATGGATAGATAGATAGAAGTAATAGTGGAAGTAGTAGTAGTAGTAGTAGTAGTAGTAGTAGTAGTAGTAGTAGTAGTAGTAGTAGTAGTAGTAGTAGTAGTAGTAAAAAACAAAACAATAATACATATAACTAACTTCATCATCATGTATCATAATTATATAACTCATAACCTATATAATTAACCTCATCATCTATCAATCCTTTACTTACTCTCTACTAAACAACTCTTAATTGTGTATTAATAGGTTAGGTTAGGTTTGAAAGGCATCCAGGGGGTTCTGTTCTGTTAGATTAGGTTTGGTTTAATTCCTACTCACCTGTACTCTTGCCGGCCTTCTGCGCCCAATCCAAGATAGAAGTAAGCCTCTTCTCAGGTATTAGTGAGGCCGCACAGTCTCCTAGTGGTACCTCAGTCACGCCTAAGGTACCTGCGTTCACCTTCACTCCTGTCAACATAGCAGTGGCGGAGGCAGCGCTGTCTGGTACTTGTAGGCCTGGGCTCGACGTCTGGAGGGGGGGAGGTAGGGGAAGGGTGGAGGGAGGGAGAATGTTACGAAATGAATATAAGAATGAAAATAATAAACAACCTCTTAGAAAATCAATCCATAACTAACTAACTAGCGTAAGGTAAAGCTGTAGGAGTGAGGGAACAGGTGTGTAGCGGTACAGGTGTGAAATTAATGTCAAAAATGAAACTAGATAAACTGCCTATCAAAAAACAATGAAAAAGGCAAGTAAGGTAAAGTTGTATAAACCAAAACAGGTGTGTAATGAATGACAGGTGTGTGGAGGTACAGGTGTGTATTAATGGAGCTTTACTTACCTTTAATAATCCAACGTTAGATAATTTCTCCCACGCCAGGTAACTCTCCTCTCCCTCCACACCTGTTGTCTCACCTTTGTACACTCTTGCTGAGGTAGACACACGCGTTCCCATACCTGTAATTGATGTGACAGGTGTGGGATGCTAATTAATAGGTGTGGGATGCTAATTAAGAGGTGTGTGGACTTTTCAAACAGGTGGACTACGTGACTATATTAATAAATGAGATAATAAGAATGAATTTATTCTAGTGATTGTCTCTCTCTCTCTCTCACTCCCACCCCTCACCGGCGCCAACGAAGACGATCACATTCTTTGCTCGGCCGATGTTCACTTGTTTCTGCGTTGTTTCCTTTATCTGTTGTTGCATTAGTCTGGTCCAGTAGTCTGCCTCTGAAGAAATAGTAGTAGTTGTAGATGTAGTAGTAGTAGTAGTAGTAGTAGTAGTAGTAACCTCTCTTATCATTATTTATTCCTATGATTTATATATTTAATGAATGGACTTTTCTTTTCTAGGTGAAGGAATTTTTGGTAAACCTTAATTATCTAGTTTGTAAATCCTATACGAAAGGTGTTTATTTAGGTATCTATTGGATGGACCTTATTTTTAGAGGTAAAGTCATATCTAGTTTTTAAATCTTATAAAAAACTATTTAGATATTTGTTGAGTGAACCTTATTTTTAGAGGTATTTCTTATTTAGTTTTAGAATCCTATAAAACAAATATTTAGATACTTTTTGAGTGAACCTTATTCTTAAATTCTATAATGAAGGTGATTATTTAATTATTGGCGAATGACCTTACCTGTTTCACGTGATGATGAGGTGAGGTGATTCTTGCTTTCCACACCTGCACCACACACCACCACCATCACCACCACCATCACCACCATTGTCACCATGTTGAACGATGGTGTACAACTGTTGGCAAAGATAGATACATCGAAAAAAAGAGAAATAGATACAAAAAAGAAAGAAAGAAAAACAAGGAAAGAAAGATAAATAAATAAAGGAAGAAAAAGATCAAGAAAAAATATAAAAGTTTGAAAATATTTTATAAGGTCAGGTTAGGTTCCAACTGTCAAAAAATGGATGTTTGTATTTATAGTTTGCAAAATGGACAGGTGAGCATTGATAGACGGAGACAGAAAGATGTGAATGTATCTACCTGTCTGTCTACCTGTCTATCTGTTGATCAGTTCCCTCACATCAAAGGTAAATGGATTAATATTTTTGTTTTCCTTATTCTCTCTCTCTCTCTCTCTCTCTCTCTCTCTCTCTCTCTCTCTCTCTCTCTCTCTCTCTCTCTCTCTCTCTCTCTCTCTCTCTCTCTCTCTCTCTCTCTCTCTCTCTCTCTCTCTCTCTCTCTCTCTCTCTCTCTCTATTCCTTACCTTTCTCTTCCTTGGCCGTGATTCCTTCCTCCCTTACTGGTTGTGTGAGAAAGACTGAAGGAGTTCGAGAATACTTATTAATTCTATATCACAATCTCTCTCTCTCTCTCTCTCTCTCTCTCTCTCTCTCTCTCTCTCTCTCTCTCTCTCTCTCTCTCTCTCTCTCTCTCTCTCTCTCTCTCTCTCTCTCTCCGGCCAGTTACTCAATTTTTAGTCACACACACACACACACACACACACACACACACACACACACACACACACACACACACACACACACACACACACACACACACATACTGTGATTGGTTAAGATAAAAGTAAGATTGGAATCCCATGTTGATTTCTGGTTCGTGATTGGTCGGAAATGAACCTGCTTGGGGTCAGGTGTGTGTGGATACAGAAATAAGGATGTGTTGCTCTCACTCTTTGAGGCACACACCCAGGCTCCTGTGTACCGGGAAATGTGAATCGAACCAATTACCTATAAAAGTGAATTGGCCTCCTTGCCACATCCTCGATGCAGGAAATAAACGAAAAAGATCAAGTTTGAAGATTCAAGATCAGTTTGTGATGTGCGAGTGGCCGGGCGAGCAGATGCCAGGTGAACGGACGGGAGTGCCTTACTTACTTACTTACTAAGTGCTCCCCGGGTGCTGATGTGCTTTATGTGAGTACAGGAAGCATCAATGAAGACAATGATGAAGTATTACTGCCGTGTCACCTTCCTGAGGCGTGGAAAATGAAGGTAAATAATGATCACTTATATTTGCTAGCCGTGGTGGTAGTAACTATCGTATTTTTCCCTTTCCCTTCTTTTTTATCTCTTTTTAATGGGGAATGAAGAGTGGACATGAATGGGTTACTCAAAAAGGCATAGTAAAGGGGGAAAAGGCAGTGAAATAGAGCCTTTGTTATGGTGAATTTTGGCGGGAAAAGAGTGTATCATTGCCAGACACCGCTTGATAGACCGTCGACCAGGTGTTTATAATGTGTTTATGTGTGTGTTTATGTGTTAATTTTGGTAATTCCGTCCATTTACGACGAAGCTGAGGTCGGCCTCCGCTCACACCAGTTATTCCATCTTGCTCCGTCCTGTCGTGGATAATTATTTTAATTTGAGGCAGGTGGTGTGATGGCGGCAGGGTGTTGTGATGGCGTCTGGTGTATCCTGGTGTAGGTGGCTGGTCTGCCAGGTTAGGTCAGGACAGGTCAAACGATATAATAACAACAACAGAAGGACAAATACTACAACAATACATAATAAAAAAAAAAACCAATACCTAAAGAAAGAAAAAAAAACTAAATAAGTGAACATCAATTAGTATAAGTCCTAGCAGTAATTATGAGATGAAATATATATTTATGTATGTATGTATGTCTATTGATGATGATGATAACATGTGTGTGTGTGTGTGTGTGTGTGTGTGTGTGTGTGTGTGTGTGTGTGTGTGTGTGTGTGTGTGTGTTATCCCAAGGACCTTCCCGCGGAGTTCCAATACATCCTTCTGTAGTAACTATCTTGACTGGGCGGTCGTGGGCGTGGGTTGCCTTCTGACGCCTTAGGAACCTGGGGCGGCATTGGTGGGGGGAAGGGGGAGGCTGGGGAACCACTGATGGAGGGAACGAATGGAGGAGGAAGAGGAAGACGGGGAGGGGGAAAGGGAGGATAAGGGTAAGATTAGGGGAGTGCGGGGTGTTGAAAATGTATGGTTAGTTGTCCACACCCATCTCTCCCCACCCAGTCTCCCACCCACTCCCCCAACTACTCCTCCACTCACTCCCCCACTCACTCCCCCACCCACTCCCCCACCCACTCTCCCACCTAATCCTCCACCCACTCCACCTAATCCCCCACCTACTCCCCCACTCACTCCCCCACCTAATCTTCCACCCACTCCTCCATCCACTCCCGCACCCACTCCCGCACCCGCTTCCGCACCCATTCCTCCATCCACTTCCCCATCCACTCCTTCACCCACTCCAGATCCTCCTGTGGGTGGTACATTAATTCCTTGTTTAGCTTGTGGTCCTCTCACTCCACCTGTCCCATCACACACGTTCCGTCGATTTAAATCAGCTGTCCGATAATTATCCAAGGTCAACTTATGTATCCTAACTCCAGCCCGTTCAAATTAATTAAATATACTTAAATTACCTCAGAATTACCTTTAAAATCTCATTACCTCATAATTACCTTTGAAGTGGTGAGATTACGCTGATCTGAGGTAATTGCCGCAAAAATGAGAGCCCTGATAATGACCTTTATCTTGAAGCAGCAGCAGTGGAGAAGGCAATGGAAAACACAGGAGTGTTCAACATCCTTCATTATATTGTTACGATGGGAGATATTGGCGCGAATGTTTCGCGGGTTTTGGGGAGAAGACGCGGGATTTGGAACGTCACTTGCAGACTTTTTTTTAGTTGCAGTCTTGGTAGCGTCTTGTTCAGGGGAAGACGTGGGTGGTTGTATATAGAAGGATAAGGTTCAGTAAACCTGTGGTTATCCTCAGCCTGCCCCGGATGCCCAGAAGGTTATAGTGTGTCACCTCGCAGTCCACCGATACACGCACGGACCCACGGAGGGAGGACAGAGTGCCTGTCCCACACGCATCACCCATCCAGCTCACGGAAGCAGCAGCTGAGTTTGTCGTGGTGCTGCAGTGTGGTAAGTGGTGGTGTGGTAAGGCAAAGGTAAGCCTCTCCTTTTTCAGTACGTAACAATATATTAAGCTTCTATATAGGATTAATAAATTAAAATTTTTAAATAAATGTTTTATTAATAATTAATGCATTATTAAATGAGTCTTGAGTATTGTTATTAATGTTATAACAAATTATTCTTGATTATCGTTAATAATGTATGAATATTAAACATATGTATTGTCTCGGTGCGCATCCCGCTGTTCATATGCTCTCAGCTGACTGTATAACGTAAACAAACACAGCTGATAACAAACTAACAAACACTCGCCGTGTGCCCAGTAATAGAAGGTTAATTAAAGGCTGTGCAGACTAATTAATGGTTTGAAAATGTTCTCTGGAAAGAAGGAAGTAAAGGCGCATCGGCCTAGGCGTGGCCGTGGCGGTAACCTAGCTCAGGTGAGGGTGGGATGAGGTGTTAGCCGTTGGATTGTATTGTGGTGTGGTGTTGTGATGGTATTGTGTTGTGATGGACCTCCACCCCCTGCCTCTATTTCTCCTACTGTTGTCTTTACCGGGTCTGGCGATAAGCGGGATTTTTTTTATAGCTTAGTTTTCTTGTCCCTTGGCCAGTATTGTAAAAAAAAAAAGTTAGATACATTTTTAAAGATCTTTCCTCATATGTTAAGTCTTCCAATTCTGGCACCATTTTCTTTCTTTCTTTTTTCTGGTAAAACTAAACAATTACTACTTCACCCCTTTCTTTTTTTTCTCCTTCCCTACATAGTGTACTCAACACATCTATGAAGGTTTCAGGCGCGGAAACCATTATTTACCTCGCAAAACGTCTTTGAAGTTATGTTAGGTTATGTTACGTTAGGTTGGTTAAGTTAGATTGAGTTATGGTTAGGTTACGGTTATGTTATGGTTAGGTTAAGTTAGGTTAGGTACGGTTCAGTTAGGTTCGGTTATATAAGATTTTAAAATTTTATTACCCAAATCCAGAAAAAAATTTAAGGTTGAGAACCCTAACTTTTGGGTAATAAAATTTTAAAATCTTATATAACCGAACCTAACTGAACCGTACCTAACCTAACTTAACCTAACCATAACATAACCGTAACCTAACCTAACAACCTTAACCTAACCATAACTCAATCTAACTTAACCAACCTAACATAACATAACTTCAAAGACGTTTTGCGAGGTAAATAATGGTTTCCGCGTCTGAAACCCTCACAGATGTGTTGAGTACACTATGTATACTATGTAGGGAAGGAGAAAAAAAGAAAGGGGTGGAGTAGTGATTGTTTAGTTTTAACCTATTACTTCACCACAGCTTGGGTTGATGGATGTGCCAGACCTTGACAACCCGAGTGATGGAGAGAGTGATGCAGCGTTGGAGGCCGAGCTGCTGGCACTCACGGGGGGCGGGGGAAGCCAACCCTCAAATAAGAAAGGTGATCACCAGTCCAAGTGTTTATTAATTAGCTGTCCGTGATGATCTTTTTATTTATTTATTTATTTATTTATTTATTTATTTTATTTTTTTGTCCAACTTAAACTATGTGATTGTTGTTTGTCTGATGCTTGTTCCTTTGTTTGTTTGTTTGACTGATATTCCTGTGTTTGTTTGTTTGTTTGTTTGTTTGGCAGGCAAGGCAGTGGTGTCCCCAGATCAGCTAGCCAGGATGGTGTCTGACTGCATGAGGGAGGATGATGACGATGATGCAATAGATGAAGATGACCCGGACCTGTTGGTGAGGAAGGGATGCTTGGGGGGAGGGGGGAGAAGGGATGACTTGAGGGGGGGCAGGTCAGGTCAGGTCAGGGGGTGGGTGAATAATGAAGGGAAGGTAACTACTTATCAACCGGGGAATGTAGAGGAGAGAGAGAGAGAGGGATAATTAAAAGAAACCATACAGTACATAATCCTAAACTAAAAACCATCATTATTCCTCCTTCCTCCCCTTTCCTCCCCCAGGCTGAGCTGTCGGCCTTAAACCAAGAGGACAACGAGACCCCAGACACCCCTCCTCCCTCCAGACCCTCACCGGCAGCCCCTCGCCCGCCCGCCTCAGACTACCGCAACCCTGAGCCCTTCCTGCCCCGCCAAGCTCCCATGGCAGCTGGGAAGAGTGTCCTCGCCCTTATCAATGAGAGGATCGCTATGTATGAGGAAGCTGAGGCAGATGCAAAGGCTAATGCAGATTCATCAAGAGTGCGGAGGTTGGGGATTATTCTTGTTTTGTTTTTATTGATTGGATTGGATTTTGTGGTGTTGATAATGCGTGTTAGCTAGTTGTTGTAATTTTTGTTGGATGGTGATGATGATAGTGGTGATGTTTTTGTTTTTTTGTTTTTTTTCCTCCTCCACCTCCACCTGGCATAACAATTCTTTCCAGGTTCAACCGTGGGCTTAAGACCTTGATGCAGATGCAGAGAAACGTGAAGGCCGGCAACCAGATCAACGAGGATGACATTCCCCCGGCCGTCCTGGTGCGGGGGCCCGAGAGGACCCCCAGAGAACCCACCCAAGCCCCAGTCTCCCCACCTGACCCCTCCCCCACCCATGACCCCACGCCCCCCCCTGTACCAGCCCACAGCAAGGGTGCAGCGCCATCCTCCATCCCTCAGAGTGTGGCTTTCAAGGAGCAGACTAACCCTTCCCCACAACCTCAAACCCCACACCCCACCAGTTCCCCTTCCAGGCAGTCATCACACCGGGCTGCACCCCCTCCCCCCCTACGCAGAACACCCTCCTCCTCCTCCTCCTCATCCTCATCCTCGGGTCCAGCCAGCATCATCCGCCAGCTGCACACCCAGTACAAGACAGCTGCACTGGCTGCTAAGAAGGCCGGGGACAAGGACCAAGCACTGCAGTACATGCGCACCATGAAACAAGTGGAACTCATGCTCAGGGCAGCCGAGAGTGGACAGCCAGTTGACCTGACCACCCTCCCCAACCCACCCAGTCAGGCGCCTGCTCCCCACCCACCCCCTAGAGAGAGTCTGGTTGAGATGAAGGCGCCCGTCCAGCCGGCAGTGGTGGTGGTGCAGGGTAGGGTGTTAGCCGTGTGTTGGTGTTGTTTGTAATCATTAGAAGCTTGGTGGTGAAGATCATTGTGAGGCATAGTGTGTGTTGTGTTGTGTTGCCTCTGTAAACTGTGATCCTTTGTTGCATAAACCTCAACTACATTCACTATTTCAAAGGAAGTACTTGAAGTGTATCATATGCATCTTAAAAGCAACACTACTAGTAGTATCATAAGCTTATTCTCCACAACCACTTGGTGAAGATAATTAAACTCAGATCATTAGAACAGGTAGACTTAATTAACACACCATCTAGTGACAGGTAGTGTGCATCTCTTCCCACACCTGTACACACTAACTAAATAGTTCACCTTACATTGTATCCACCTCCCAGCAGCAGCCAGTGGGTCTACAGAGGCTGGTGGTGAGGCAGGGAGCGGCGGGGAGGGGCAGCCAGGTGCATCAGACCCCCCTCGCCCATCATCAGTCCTGGAGGCCCTTGAGCAGCGGCTGGCCAAGTATGCTGAACAGAGAGACAAGGCAAAGGTAATACTCTCCTCAATCACTTTGTTGTGATTCATGTTGACTTGAAGGAATTCCTATCATTGAATACAATTTGATGTGCTGGAAAGGTTTTGTGAATTCGTTAAAATTTATGTAATGATAAGCTTCTTGTTATGTATAATAATTATGTGACCTTAAAACTATGTACCTTTTCAAGCAGGTCATCATTCAACATTACATTTATCCTCCTATCATCATCTACCATAGTCATACATTTCATTACTTTGCTCTTACTCTCATTTACTCTTCATCCCTTCCTTGTATACACCATTCCAAACTCTCCCTTTCCCCTGTCCTGCCGTGCCAGAGTGAGGAGAACGCACGCAAGGAACGCATGAACCAGCGCATCATGAAGCAGTACGAGGATGCCATCAAAAAGCACAAGGCAGGGAAGCCCGTGGACTATGAAGACCTGCCAACACCACCAGGTAAGTACAGGCACCAAGGGGGAGGCTACTGTGCTGTGCTGGACTTGTTATCTATTTCCATTAATATTTCCATTAGTTTGATGTCTCCTCTTCACATGGTTTCCTCTCGGTTTAGTAATTTTATTTTTGTTATACTTTCAGGTTTTGCTCCGATCCCTGTTGGTGGAGGCGCTGAACCCGCTGTGCCGGCTACTCCTGCTTCTGCTGCTGGGGAGGGCTTAGCAGGGGGACCGTCACCCGCCAAGCAGGCTAGGGGAGTAGCAGGCGAGGCTTCCCCTTCCCCCACCAAGCCAAATGGTTGGTGTGCCTCTTATTGTTATGTGTCCAGAGAAATAGTTGAGGATGTGAAGAGAGGATGGAGTTGATGTGAGTGGTAGAAGCTGGTGGAAGAATTATATTGAGTGTTATGAATGAGAAGACAGTAAAGGAAGCACTAGTGATGGGCGTGGGTGTGGAAGGAGGTGGAGAGAAAGTATGGGTGCAGAAAAAGAAAAAAATTGATAGAAAGGAAGTATAGAAAGCAATACACAAACTTGAGTGTGGTAAAGCTGTTTAGTATTTTCATGGATGGGTGTATGATAAAAATAAGGCTAAAAGGGTGAGTGTAGATTGAATATACATGAATGGAATGGTTTATACAGTGGTGGCAAGCCTGTTTCCACACCATTAGGAAGAGAAATTCCAGAGAGTAGTGGAGGAATTTGAAACAAACTACAGGATAAAGATTGTGTTATATATACATTCTTCCATTGGGTGAGCATAACAACATATCAAAGGGTACAACTCCTCCCTTGTGCAGTGAGACAAGCCCCTCAGTCCCGTGTGGAGAAGCAGCTGGCCTTCCTGACGCGGCGGCAGGCTCAGTTCAAGCAGGCGGCGTTGGAAGCCAAGAAACGAGAGGAGATTGAACAGGCGAAGGAGTACCTGAGGATGAGTAAAGGTTTTGACCAGCTGATTGAAGCCTCACGCAATGGTCTGCCGGTTGATATGAACACTGTAAGCCTGTTTTGTTTCTCTATGATGATTATTAGTATCACTTTATGGTTGGTGAATGGTTTAAATAGGAGAGTAATGTTATAGTGTGTTGTTTAATATACTTGGATGCCAACTCTTGAGAAGTGTTGCAAAGTGTGGTCATGATTGAAGTTTTTAGATGCATTTTATTCTTTGACACTCATTTTTACTCTCTCTTGTCTCTTTTCTCTTGTCTCTTTTCTCGGTTCTTCAGGTTGGTCCTCCACTATCCAGCATTATTATAACATTGAACACAGGTACACTTTCTTCCTCTTCTTCTTGGTAGGTCCCCGTGCCGCCTCAAGAAAAGCTTCCCCAGAGCAGCAGCACAAACTTTGAACTGGTGACGGCAGATGACTGTGTGGTGGCGCCCGAGGGAACCAGTGGTGACGTGGCTATCATCTACACCAAGCTGGAGGAAGACCTCATAGCACAGATCAAGGTGACCACGTACACACTACACAGAGGGCCACTTTTAAAATTATTATTATTTTATTGTGTTTTGTTTTTGTTTCCTGTTTCCTTTTGTGTAATAAGATACAAACTTCCAAAATGTCATCTTGTGGTGCCAGATGTGTGCCGAGACGAGGGAACACTTCAAGGCGACCGGGGACGTGGCGAGTTCCAACCGGTTTGAGCAGCTGATCCTCCACACTAAGAAGGACTTGGACGCAGTGAGGGCAGCCTTCAAGAGGGGAAGCACTCCACCGCGCTTCCACTATGAAAACAGATCCTTCAACATCATCCAGTGAGTGTGTGTGTGTGTGTGTGTGTGTGTTTACCTAATTGTAACATATAGTACTCTCACTTTATACTTGCCTTCATTATACACGAGTCTTACTATACACATATAATTCATTTTCATTCCCACAAACCCTTCATGTGCAACTTGATCCCATAAAACATCAGGCAGAGGTAAAAAGTGGGTAGAATCCTGCTGTGTTTACAATGTTCAGTATTATTCTTTAGTACATAAGAAAAAAAAAATAAGGAGGTTGCAAAAGGCCAGTTGACCTACACAAGGCAGCTCCTGTGCATCTAACACTTAGCATCAATGTACTTTTTTTTTCTGTGCCCGTCTTCAGGTGCAACACGGACATCAATGACTCTGACTGTGACGTGAGTGTGCTCCGAGGCATCAACTTCAATGTGCAGAACCCCAAGGAAGTGGACACCTTTGTGAGGGTGGAGTTCCCGTACCCGGCGGTGAGTTGTGTTCAGGATGCAAGTGTTGGGTGGGAACTAAAACACACTGTATCAGGTGTTGTAACCATGCACACTTAACATACTAATTTTATTCCATACATAATGCAGCTTTCGAAGAACATCATACTTAACATGCCAAGTTTTGTTTTACTGTTTACATTCCAAGTTTATTATTCATTGTAGCCTTCAGTTGTTGCTATTTATTTCTAAGTTCTGTGCATATATTTTGTAGAATATGGAATCAATATAAATAGTATGTTAAATATAGTCAGAACTTACATATATATTTATAAGGTGTGTATGTATGCAGTGTTGATTACTAAGAACAAACCATATCTTTTCCCCTTCCCTTCCTCCCCACCCCCCCTCCAGGACAACCCGCCGCAGGACCGCAGTGTTGTGATCAAGGACACCAACAACCCCGAGTACAACCACAAGGTAGTGTTCAGCATCGACCGCAAGTCCCGAGCACTGGCCAGGGTGTTCAAGCGTCAGGCCATCAAGCTACAGGTGTTCGCCAAGGGGTACGTATGCAACACTCAATTCACTTCACTTCACTTCACTTGTGTTGTGTTGAGAAAAGTGTTGTGGTTTATGGCAATGCTGTTTGGATTCAACCTCCTTTTTGCTTTTTTTTTTTTTTATGTTTTATATATTTTGGACATGGATTTTGTTTATTTGTGTCCGTAGTAGGAACCATTACATGTACATACTCACTCTGTGTAAGGATGTAAGAAGCCTCGAGAAGTGCATTAACTCAGGAAATGTTAGGCTGGAAATCACACTGCATTAGACAAAAAGGAACTACGTGTGTGTGTTTAGTCTGTGTGGAGTGAGAGGTGGTTTGGTGCAGGTGTGAGGTTCGGGTTCATTCCAAGTGTAACATCTCAAAGCTTCCTTACACTTGAGTCTCAACCTCAATTTGAAGATTGATCAAGTTTTATAAATGTTTTGTTTTACTCAAGTTTGTCTTAAGTTTTGTGTCGTGCTTTTTGTGATTGATTAAGTTACGTAAAGGATTGTAGTTATTAATTAATTTATTTTATTTATATATATCATTGCAGAAGTTGGTTCCATCGTGACACTATCCTGGGCTCAGTCAAGGTCCCTTTGGTGACGCTGGAAACCAAATGTACTCTACATGACTCCTTTGATGTGAGTGTTGTGGTAGTAAAAGTAAATAGTTATTGTGATGGTAACAAGTTCTACAATAATAGTGGTGGTGGTATAGTAGTAGTAACAGCTGCAGTAATAGTAGAGAGAGAAAGACTTCATAAGCATATAGACTGGAATCCAATAAAGGTAAATATATACTTAGGAATTTGTCTGTTTTTCTTTCCACCAGCTGATGGACGAGAGGAAACGTATGGTTGGAGGCAAGCTGGAGGTGAAGGTGCGTCTAAGGAACCCCATTGTGGCAAAACAACTTGAGAAAGTCACAGAAAAGTGGCTGGTGATTGATGGGTTTTGAGGTGAGACTAACACTACTTGTGGATGAGCAGTGGGATCAAGTTAAAGGTGAACCAAGAGTAACTAACATTTGAATTGAAAGTTTTTTTTATGTTATGAATTGATTTGTATAGACTTGAGTCACCTTGATTTGTGATGGCTAGAGACTCAACTATTTTGAATTGCAGAGTTTTACTGTATATATTATGTTTATGTATTTGAATGATTTATTAATGTTATTTATACGTTAGCACATTTGTGGCATAAAGTGTCACAAGTAAGTCATGTACAGGATCATTCTGTTTTTACATTCTAGGGATGTGATTTATTTTTGCAGGAACCTAACTCATAATTTCGTTCTATTTATGAAATTTTTATTTGCGAATATTTTCCAAGGACATAATCTCCTCCGTGTGGATGGCGTTGGCAGAACAACCTTTATTTACTTGTGTCCTTACATTCCCTTCGTAAGAAGTGCTTTCATTCTTCTTTCTCTGACATACTCTAGCACTGTCCTCTCACTAAGGGTTGTCCTCCTGCATCCACGGCCTCTACCATACTTATATACACTCTGTGTCATCTCACTTTATAGTATTCATTCATAGATTGTGGTTTGCCTGTATAATGTTCTTGAGGAAGCCATCCTATCCCCAGCCTCTCACCCATGACACCATCATCGTTCCTGCAGCTTGAGTCACATGATGTCCAGTTATATATTGAAGATAGGATCATTTTCAGTGTAATATTAAGTGCAATATTAGAGGCTTTCAAACTCACCATTTGTCCAAGACTCTGCCAGTAAGTTATAAGTAACCTGAGTTTCTATTGTCATGCATTAAAAAAAAATATTGGACCTACAATATTGGTTGAGGTTACTATGATATACTATGATAATAGAAAATGATTCCCGTAACAGTCTTAGTTTGAAAGTTATAGATTTGGTACAAACAATACTGTCAAAACTGGGTTTGCTATGCTCATTGACATAGAGATGGTCATAACTTCAAAAACTGAACAGATAAGATATTTTTTGTACAAGATCGATCTATTTTCTACGCTATTTCTAATGATACCTCTATACCAATATTGTAAGTATAATATTCTTGGAGGTATAGAGTTCCGAAAAAAGGGTTCAAAATTAGGGAGGAATCCTAATTTTCTGTTCTAATTCCAATAATTGACTGATTTTCAGTTGCAAGTTCTCAAGTCATCATTTTCTGTCTCATTATGTGTTGAATTTTGTTTGAGTTGGTTCTGTCAACATTGGAAAGGTCTTCTGAACCAGTCGCCCGTTAGGGGGAACAAACTTCTCATAACTAGTTTATTTATAACATACCATTGCAATTCAGATATGCGTCTTCTAATATTTATTATTTTTCTACACGATGGGAGACTAACCAATGACTATGAAAGAAATTATAAAAAAAATCCTTGAGAATGTATTTATAGCATGTAAATATTGCTTCCCTAATGACCAATATAGAAACCAATTACTAATTGTCAACAATCAATACTCATTGGATATTACCGGGATAGTGAAAACTTAATATGAATAGGTTGAAGAGAAATGCTCTATTTGCTCACCTCAAAAATAAACAATGTCTCAGGAAATTTATTCCTATTATTAATTGTAACGAGGACTGCAAGAATACTACCGCATTCCGCATACATTTTTCATATTAAAAAGTATTTTAATGCCATCTTTATGTTATCGAGGTAATTAATCAAATGACGGAATATTGTTACATTATCACATCAATGAAGTGCCTTTGACTAAAACTTTACTAAATTTATTAGTTTTGTTAAAAGGTGTACGTACATTATTAGAAGTTGTAAACGTAATGAGTATTACATGACAGTGGTGTGTGTAGGGCAACTTTGCCTTGCTTGGCTCTCCTTATAAAAACAAACCTGGATTCACTCCTGTGGCACCTTTTCCGAAGACTTGTATACACCACTGTGTATGTGTACATGTAGTACATGTGCTCCTACTAATGTTAGTACCACACCTATATTATGACACTCACTAACAACATTAACAACCACCATCATAATGAGTGATGGAAGAGAGTGAGTTTAAAAATGAGTCTGCCAGAGTGACTCACCTTCCTACCTGAGGATTATCACTTTTGGCAATCATTAAAAATTGTTCAGTGCTGTCATACAGTATTTTCATTTCTCACTCATAGTGTGTACCAGCTACAAGATGAACCAAGACTACAGGAGACTAGCTTAGGGCTATTAAAAAATACAAAAAAAAAACCTACCTAACTGCAGCTCCCTAGAAAGGGGGTTGGGTGGCTCTGTGGTGCAGTGGTCGGCTTGTGGCCGAAAGGTTGAGAGTTTGATGGTGGCTCACGGCAGCTTTATGGTGAAAGGTAACTTGCAGAGCTGGATGGTCTTACCTACCTGACTTGAGGGATTATTTAATCTCCTTTGAATAAAACTGTAATTACTGCATCCATGGTGCATAATAGCATGAGTCAATTGAGACATGCTCGTGTGGGTCTTGATTCTATTACAAAATTCCATTTTATAAACGTGTACATAGCTATATGTATTTTTTAAGGCAATGCATTGATCTGTAAATGCACTTCAGTCTGAGGAAAAGCATACATTTAGACAGTAAGGTTGAAACTAAATGTGATACACAATGCCTATTATATAATTCATAATTTAGTGCCAGTTTCAGGCCGGTATTTATGATTTTGTCAGATTTGTCAAGATATCCTTGGCGGTGACAAGTGTGAATAAGTAGTTTTGTTTGTGTGCATGTTCTTGTATTCTTTCTTCTAATTATGTGAATGCTTGTGTTGAACTACAGTGAAATTTTAATTTAGTGGATTACAATTTAGTGCAAGGCTGTTCTTTTCATTGTTTGTTTGAATTAAATGGAATTTTCCACGCTTGATGCATCCATGAAACCTGTGTTAGCTTGCAATATTTTATCACAAAGGTTAATGAGATCACACTCATGATACTGGAATATTTTATTTTTCTCTTGATTTAAAGGAACAGTTTTTCACAAAATCGTGAGGGAACAAAGGCCACTAGTGTGTGTGGCCACTAGTGTGTGGTCTGTTTAGTGGAAAGCTCAGTTCAGTAGCAAGTGGTAGCTTACACCAGTCCACTATATGAAGGACTTCACTCTATATAATACTTACCCTTCACCACGTGTATGCATTCAATATATATCCGATATTATTCAGTTTGTCATGGTTCTGTATGTTATCTTTGTGTGTAAAAGTTTGGTCTGTTCAGATGGAGAGACACCCAATAATTACTGAATGTAAGAAACTATGAATCAGAAGTCATTAATAAAATTAGAAATGATCATCCATAAATATTAATTTTCATGAAAATAGATCTTTAATTCAGTGTTTGAGTAAAGAGAAATTAAAGTGTGAAAAATGGCAATGGTGTACAACTTCATAGTTAATAACGGGAAAAGTAAACATTCCAATACTAACGATGCTGAGTAAGTCAAATATTGTTCAAAGCAAACAAATACATTTAACAAAATATTTTAACACTTGCAGATTATGAACTAAGGACAACGTTGGTTCTCTTTTGATGTCAGACATCAAAGACATCAATGTGGTCACCAGATTTAAACTGATCTTCCTCCAGGAGCTTAAACAGTTTCTTGACACTAGAGTCACAAGACAGCAGCTTACCTTGTGCCTTCATAGAAGCAAATGCATTGCGGATATCATCATCTTGAGACTCTGTACGAGCACGGACCTAAGTAAGGAAATTATGTTGTTATGTAGGGGTTGAAACAGTTGGTAGAAGAGTATGGAAAGGTTTGCAATAGGAGGGAATTAGAGTGATGTGAGAAAATGTGATGTGAGTAATGGAATGTACGGAGATGGTAGATGGTTGGAGATCTAGTGTAGTGTTGAACGGGGAGTTCCTTGGAGAATTAGAATGGTTTAAGTATTTAAGGTTGCATGCTGCTGCGAATGGAGGAATAGATATACAGTTAGCAAAGTATAGATGAATGAGTGAAATTTTTCAATATTGATCGCTTTGGAATTAATGCAAGGAAGAAATAGTGGTGCCAACAACATTATATGGGAGTTTATGATACAGACGTACTGAACACTATTAAGAAGGTATTAGCATTAATAAGTGACCACAGATTGGAAGATGCAAAGTGAGCGAGGTAGTTAATGTTAATGAAGTAAGCGCCAAACATAGTAGGTGGTACGACGCTATGGTAAACTAAAAGGCAAACAGCACACCAAGGAAATAATGGCATAGCGAAGCATGGGAAGGAGAGAACAGTTAGTTATAGTGAATGGTCAGGTCGAATGGAGGACGTGGGTTTGTCGCAGGAAGGAACTTGTATTATTCAAAGAGAAATGTGGTAATTCTGCAAGAATACGATTAAGTCGAAGGATGAGCCAAGTGAGGAAAGGCTGCAGCTTGGACAGCAGTGTAACAAAGGTGAAATAGAATAATGTGGTGTACACAAAAATAACACTTTAAGCATGAACAGCAAGGGTCAGAGTAATCATGTACCACTCACCTGCATGTTGGTATCAAGAGGTCCGGGGGAATAGCTGAGAACCCTGATGGTTGGCTCCTCAGCAGCCAGGACCTTGAACAGCATATCCCTGCCAGCCTTGCTGCTGCAGTAAAGGCCCCAACTCTTGAAGGGTTGCAAGGCACACAGGGACGTAATGTTGATCACCTTCACAGTCACCTTGCTGGGCAGGGATGAGGTCAGTCTCAGGAATGCAGCGTTCAGCAGAATGACAGAACTGGGAAAGAACAACACATTGCACACAAACCCGGAGATGTTATTTAAGAGTGTAGTGAACTAATTAATATCCCTTCATTTGCACTTGATTAAATCCATTGAGTGGCATCACAGTGAGGACAAAGGTGAAGGTGACCAATGACATCTGTGGGTTGCTGACGGATAAGTTCAAACAATAAACTCGGTCATCACCCAATATTGAGGTTGAAGTACGAAGATGTGTGTGTTGAATCGTCCATTTCCTTGAGGTAGTTGAGAGCGCCGAGTGAGCCAGCGTTATGGAAGATGAGTGCGTGGGAGGGCGGGGTGGAATGCTCTGTCCCGAGGTGCTCCTTCAGCGCCGCCTCAAAGTCAACACTCGTGGCTGTTGCGAGGTCAATCACTACTGGGATGAACTGAAGGCCAAGAATAAAGTACTTACTAAATATTTCCAACGTCATTTCCCGTAATTTTTTATTAGTCATATAGTATAGCACGTGTTGAGTGGTTTGTGAGAGAATCCATGTTCAGTGATTGAAGGTTTGTATTTGTGTTTGGGGGATGGGGAGGTGCTAATGCATGCAATCACTAGAAACTGCTGATGCGACAGCTGATAATCCAATCTGCAGCATACTGTATTGAATAATAAATTGAAAACCACCACATACACAATGCAAACTAGCACATCATCCGCTGAACTCACCATTGCGTTGGGGTTTGCCTTCTTGACTGAGGCTGCTGTGGTGTTAAGGCTCTGCTGGGACCGTGCCATCCCCACCACCTTGGAGTGAGGGGGCAGCAGGGGGGCCACATGGGTGCAGATGGCAGCCCCTAACCCCTGTGAGGCTCCCGTCACTACCACCCACCACCCACCAGACTCGGAGGCACTGCTTCCATCACTCATCTGAAAGCATTTCGTCAAAGCTTGTGATTGACATTCTCAAATACCGTATATTGCGGCCTATAAGTCGAGTTTTTAAGATCATTTTTTTATGGTCAAAACTAGGAGTCGACTTATAGGGTAGATATAAAATAGCAACCTTTAAATATATTTGCACCAGTAACATCAGGATACCGGAAAACTGCTACTGAACTTGGCCTAAGGGCTGTGTTTACATATTTTATTCTACCAAGACTTACGGTAAAAACCGGAAACTGCTACTCATGAGGACTGCAAATACTCCCAAAAGGAATATGTTAAAGGGTGATGTGAATATTTCATAGGCAAGGGACTCAGGGAGGCCAGATAGGACTCCTGGTTCGGGGAGACGACCTCTTCCTCCGCCATGTTGTGCAGGGGACTAACACACTAGTAGGTGAGGAACAACAACGTACGTACAGAAATCTGTTTGAATTGTTTTATTTACTTTACTGTAGATAAAACTTAATTTACAACCCAGTACTTAGTGACTCAGGCCGACATTGGGCCAGGCTAAGTAATAGTTTAGGGGGTCGACTTATCTGCAAGGTAAACCTCTAGTACAACATTTTGGGGTCAAATTATAGAAGTCGACTTATGTGCCAGATCGACTTATAAGCCGCAATTTACGGTAGTTGAAAAAATTCACATGATCTTTTCTTAGGTCGTGGAAGTGTGTTAAATGCTCCAACCTTGCTCCTTGCTGCAATCATGGGGTGAATCCATAATTTACGCCTATGTCTCCTCTTCTTGCATAAATGTAATAGGTAAAGGAGACGAAGGCGATTATGGTCCATAATCAATGCGTGACCGTAATTTTTTTTATTTATTTTTATTTTTTATCATTAACCGTTAGCGCCAGTAGGCTTATTGAGACACATATGGACTTGCCTCGCCTGTTATTTGGCGTAGGTTTTCAGATTTTTATAGTAACGCCTCAAATGTTTAGGTTATCATGAATGTGTTGAGAACGTACGAGGCTAATCACTGATACAGTATATAAACGTTGTTTGGCCCGTCTGAGGACAGTATGGCAGCAATTTCGGTAATCTTTGGCCGCTCGGCGGTGATATCAAAGAATGAAAAGTGGTCAGCGTATAACGAGAATTTGAACCCGGGACCCTAGGCTCACCATACCAGCGTGCTAGACCACCGCCTCCCCAAATAACTTCACTATAACACTATCTATATACACGACTGTAATGCAAATAACTATTTACTATGACAACAACTAGGACACTTGGAGTGCGTTGACCTCGACTCTCTTGCCTTGCATATTACTTCACGTGTCTACTTTACTTCCGGATCGTACTTCTACTCCTACTCGAAGGTTAGGAGATCAATTACTAACGTTATATTTAGTTGAGAAATCCCACTCACACCATTACCTTGTGAGAAGTGGCATTTATTAGATTATAATTGTCATGATTAGTTTCAATATTTTCAATAATCAACACCACCATCCAAACAAGCATCATTATCACTACGTTGTCTTACCACCACATCTTGATTTCACGAGAACACACAACGATAGCGATATAGTTTTAAGTTTTTACATAAATTAATTTTACTTTGGTGTACCATTCACTATGGTCTTGAAGATCACGAACTGCATTCTACTTGACACTTTTGATTGCCATCCATTATCCTCCACCTCCAGGCGAGAGCTTAGAGCTCATTACAACCCGATCTGTGACCTTCTACAAATAACACACCCCATCCTCTTGCTCAAGGAGGACAGTAACTGCTTGGGTCATCAGTGAAACTGCACCTAAAGCAAGGCGCGAACTCAAGCCTTCTGAGTTACGTGCAGAGTCCTTACCACTGAGCTACCAAGCAGATATTCACTGTACAGTCTGCTGCTGGCCTCTCGAGACAGCCTTATAGAAGGAGCTCAGAGCTCATAGTGACCAATCTTTGGGTTGGACCGAGACCACTCACACACAACACACCGGGACAGCGAGATCACAACTCCTCGACTTACATCCCGTACCTACTCACTGCTAGGTGAACAGGGGGCTACACGTGAAAGGAAACACACTCAAATAATCTCCGTCCGCCCAGGGGATCGAACCCTGGCCCCCTCGGTTGTGAGCCGAGTGCGTTAACCACTACGTTAGCGGACCGTGTGTGTGTGTGTGTGTGTATTAGATAAATGAATTAATAAGTTGATGACGTATTAGTTTTCAAGATGCCTGTGCGATACCCCTCACCCCCCCGAAACACACCTTAACACTGACGCATTAACCAACCAAACTGAATAAAATATAAATAATAGTTTTCTGATGCATCTTTAAGTGCCTAGGACACTTGTGGTTAGTAATTACAGTTACGACCCTGCCCCCCACCCACCCACACGTGCATCCAAACCAGTCATGGTCGGCGTTCCCACAAACACCAAACATTCCAGTATCAAGCGATCTGTGACATCAGGTTTCGTTCGTCCTTTCTCACCCCTACCCCTGTCCCCCCTTCCCTTCTCTATATACGGCCTTCCTCCTTTTCCAGTCGTCACTCTCCACTGTCCTCCTCACCACCCTTTTTTTCCTTTTAAGTCTATCCTGCCTCCTCTCCCCTCCTCTTCATGCTTGTCACCCTGGTTCTTTTCCATGTTCCATCTCCTTCCACTCCCTCCTCCTCCTTACCACTTGTTGATATCAGGTGTCCAAATTTAAGTACGTTCATTTCATGTTTGCAAGGAGTATCAGACAACGACATTATAATCTCATTCATCTTCGTAAATACGCATGCTTCTCTGAATTAGTGAACGTAATGATTATATTTAAGTCATGTATTGGTGTGTGTTAGCATGCACTTTGGATGATTGTCTCCTTGCCTATTGTAGTGCAGTGTGTTGTTATGTAGTCACGCGTTTTGCTTCAGTGCACCGCTTCGTTACCTAACACAGACAACACCCTAATAAGTATTCTTAGCACGGTGTATATGCACATATTGATGTAAAGGAATAAACACATAGATAAAGAAATACACATATAGATTAAGAAATAGAGATCGAGAGAACAAACATTGAATTCTACACAGATGTTTTGGTCCGAAAGTAATTTTCTTATCAAATCGATTGAGACTAGCGCGCCACACAACTCACCTTTAACGTGCTCCCAGTGTTGAGGCTGCGGTACTACTGGCGTCTGGCGAGTGGCGAGTAGTGTGAGGGAGGCAAAGGCAGAGGAAGGGAGGGCGAACAGAAGAGGAATGGAGTTACTCCGGGGGGGGGGGTTAAGACTGGTAGTGACTTCATTCACCATGGTCTGGAGGATCACGCGCTGGATTCGTGTGTGTATGTGTGTAATAAGTAAATCGTTATCCTGTAGGTGTGGTGTGATGAGAAGTCTATATATGTAATGTGTTTATTAGTGTCCCCTCAGTGTTGAGTTGCCAATTACAGTTTATTGTCATTGATTTGCTGACACTGTGGTAACATTTAACACACGAAATACTGCGGAGAACAGTCTTAAGGGATTTGTTAACGCTGTTACTTTTTATTTTTGTTTGACAGTCAGTGTTCTTGGATTTCATTATTATTTGCATGAGTTTGGACCAGGATGACCTTGAAAATAGTTATATCAATCGATGACTTTATTTACTGCCTTATCTCTAGAGAGAGAGAGAGAGAGAGAGAGAGAGAGAGAGAGAGAGAGAGAGAGAGAGAGAGAGAAAGAGAGAGAGAGAGAGCTTACATGACTGGCTCGTACGCGCCCAGAACCTTCCGGGGCGTGTTGATGTATATATGATGTGATTATAAAGAAACTTACGGAAAGCTGTGGTGCCATTACCAGGAGAGCTGCGCAAATAATAATAAAATGATAACTTGCAAAAACTAGTACGCGTAATAGCGAGCAGATGCGAAGGAACTGAGATAGACGAAACGGAAACAAGCAAGCATTTATTGTTGCTGTATCACATTCATCATTTTACCGTCAAAGACGCTAGATAATATATAGATAGTATATATAGAGGTACTACTTTACTACTGTGTTGTAAGAAAGAGAACAGACTAGGAAACAATGCAGTGTGTGTGTGTGTGTGTGTGTGTTAATATCTTAATCTTCATTGTATGTCAAGGCATCTGACAGACAGTGTCCAATAACAACCATCGTGAAGGACCAGATTGTTTACACTTGTGTGTTGCTGGTCTGTGTTGTGGTGTCCAGTGTTCTTGTCTCTCCTCCAAACTATGTAATATAACGTGCAAGCTGCTGGTAATGAAAGATTGTCTGATACTCTGTTCCATGTCAAGAATTATCTGTGCTGCGTAATAGTTGCAATCAATATGTTTTACAAGTTTTTATTATCTATCACAGCGAGAGTAGGTTTCATGTACAATATTTTTGCCACCTAATGTGGCAGTCTGGAAGGACGTTTGGAAAGTGCAAAGGGATGCAACACTAACTAATCCATTGTTAGTGCACACACACACACAAAAAAAGACTGAATGCTCGAGGAACCCTCAAGTGTATGTAGGATAGTTGCATGCGCGCACATGCTTGTGTGTGTGTTTGTGTGTATGTGCATGTGTATGTTTGTGCTGTTTCTATTAATTGAAGGGGGAATGTTAAGGCTTCTCTTCACTCCTTTGGGGCACTTAAAAAGACTTAGGATCAATAAACTTCCATTTATTGCCTTGTCTCAAGCCTGGGTCTTTCGCCGTCCCAGCAACATTATGGCACACCAGGCCGGCGCTGAAACCAGCCCATAAACTTAAGAATTATATATGCTTAAGATACTCATAATGATTATCAGTTTAAAAATTAAATATTATATCAGGATAAAAAAGCATTTCCTTCCTTTGGACACAATAGTTGCAAAACAATAATAGAACTATGATTATATATTATTTTGTTTAAACTTACTGTAAAGCCTTACATAAATATTTAGGCGGTAACACAACCAAGCACCATTGGGAAAAAAGCTTATCATAAAAACAGCCCATGCATGTGGGGCCGAGGCTTGTCACCGGGCCAGGGGTGCCAACAGCGGCCGTCTGCCGAGGGCCCGATGGCCGAGGGCAGAGGCAGCGGGGAAGGCTAGCCTACCAGGACTGACCAAACGTGTCCCCTCGTCTTGCCAATCCTGGTTTAGGCTGCCTCCCTCCTTGCCACTCAATATTGTTAGATAAACAAAATATAGAATGTGTGTCGTACTTCTCCGCTGCGAGTACTATAAGAAGTGTGGAGAGCACTGTTGTCTTCGTTGTATTACATTATGAAAAGAGAAAATTTATAAACCTTAATGTTAAGTTTATATAAAAATAAGTAGCATGGCTGTGAAAAGATTCCTTACCTAGAGCTACACTAAGATACGAGTTACAACTGAGGCTGGACTATGGGTGATCCTCAGTGTGTCAGTTTGAGCGTTACTTTAGAATCACAGTCAAGATCAGTCATACAGAATAAGGCTCGGAATATTGTCTACGGAGTATGATATTGTAAGGCGAGTCAGCATCACAGGTTAACATGAGCAGTGCCGTGACAGCATGTCTGCTGCTCACTCCACTACAGGCAAATAGAACTTATGGTCCTTCGTCTCGTGAGTGGTTTTATAGGATGAGGCACGGGTTTCGAGCAGCGAGGCGGGGCATGGCGTGACGATCTGCCACTCTCCTCTGCGGGTGATAGTCGCGTCCCGCCAAGGATCATGTTCTGAATGGAAGGTGATGGAAGATGCGTTGCCTCGGCCCCTGCTGATGTTGCGCTGCTCGCTGCGACTGGAGGAGGCAGCAGTGGTGCTGGACACTCGCCGCTGCTCGCTCTGTTGTTGGTGGTGCGCCGACCACTTGCGGTACTCGTCCTGCGAACCCGATGTGTGGGAAGAGTGACTGACCCCCTGCGAGTGGATGGCGCCGTGCAAAGCCTCTGTCTTTCCTCCGCCGCGTAGATCCAGAGCGTCTGCCTGCCGAAGTGACGAGGCCATCTCTCGTGTTGAAGCGGAGGACTCCACTTTGGAAGAGTCTAAGCTAATTTGGCTGCTGGAGGTGGATTTCTGAACTGAAGATGATCGACCCTTGGTTTCACTCATGCTTGTGTCCTCTCCCAGGGAGAAGGAGGACTGGTTGTGGCGGCCACGCCCTGTAGGTGTGGTGGCTGGCTGTGGGGATCTCCCCTTTTCCGACCTGTTAGATACTGCAGAGCTTTCCTGGGATTGAGATGATTGAGATGACTGCATTTTGGCCTCAGCTGAGGAGATTTTACGTTCCTCTGATGTGGTCTTGACACTACTTGCCCTTGACTCCGCCCTTGAAGCTGACTTGCTCTCTCGCGATTCCTTGGTAATGACTCGCGTCACCTTACGACCGTCAGCAGTGTAAGACACTATCGTCTCTACATTGCGCTGTGACGAGTCATCGCCCTTGTTGGACGCCGTACTTTGCATGGAATTTGACTCCTCCGTCCTGCTGCTAACTGTGGTACTTCCAGCTTTCATGGTGCTGGTGTTTTGTCTGGTTTGCGTAGTGCCAGCTGTAGATGTCATGTCCTTAGTCTTCTGAACTTCAGTTCGACCATTAATGACGTTGCTCTCACGCCGCGATCCTGTGAACTCTCCTTCCAGCCTGAGACTGTCCTCGTGTTTGGTAATGGAGGCTCGGCTCCCATGGACGGTAGAGTCTTGTCGGCGGCCCTCGAAGTCTCCTTCTACCTTGAGGTTGTCTGGGTAGCGTTTTTGAGCAAGACGTTCACCTTCCCCAGGGCTGCCCTTTTGGCGTCCTTCCATGTTACCTTCAAGCTTGAGGTTGTCGGGGTATCTCTTTTGGGGGAGTTTCTCACCTTTGCCTGGGCTTTCATGTGGCCTTCCCTCGTAGCTGCCATCTAGCTTCAAGTTGTCTGGGTACCGCTTCTGAGGGAGACGTTCACCCTTCCCTGGACTCTCTGGAGACCTCCCATCGATGTCACCCTCGAGTCGCAAATTGTCGGGGTATTTCTTTTGTGGCAAACGTTCCCCTTTTCCTGGAGATCCTCTTCTTCGCCCCTCAAAGTCTCCTTCCATCTTCAAGTGGTCGTCGTACTTGTAAGGTGGAGGACGCTCACCTACCCCTGGAGAATCTTTGGGACGACCCTCGAATCTTCCGTTCACAGAGAGGTTGTCTTTGGGCTTCTTGACGTCTGCGCGCTCGCCTTTAATGGGACTCACGCTCGGTGATGAGCCATAGAAGTCACCCTCGACCTTAAGGTTGTCCTCATATTTCTTGATTTCTGTTCTTTCTCCCTTGACCTTGAAAGTTTCTGTTCTTTTCACGCCATCCTTCACTGGAGTGCTGGTTCTTTGGAAGCCTTCGAACTTACCCTCCATTTTGAGGTTGTCCTCATGCTTCTTGATCTCTGCACGTTCGCCTTTAAGAGTAGTTGATGTCTTTCTCCTTCCTTCAAAGCTGCCTTCCATCTTGAGATGATCTTCATGTCGCTTAACCTCTGCCCTCTGTCCCTTGATAACAGTAGTAGTTTCCTTTGTCACCTCTAAAGTGCCTTCTTGCTTCAAGTTATCCTTAGGCTTCTTGACTTCTACTCTCTCACCTTTCCCGACTATAGCTGATTTTCTACGTCCTTCAAACTTGCCCTCCATCTTCAGAGAGTCCTCATGTTTTTTGATTGTCGCTCGCTCTCCCTTCAACACAGATGTGGTTTTCTCTACAGTAAGTTCTCCCTCCATCTTGAGATTGTCCTTGTGTTTCTTAATTTCTGCACGTTCTCCCTTTGTTACTACAGTTCTTTCTTTCCCTTCAAATTCGCCTACTGTCTTCAGATGATCTTCATGCCTCTGTATTTCAGCTCTTTCTCCTCTAGTTGCCATTTCCTTCTTGTTGATAATCATGTCTCCTTCCAACTTCAGAGAATCTTCGTGTTTCTGGATTGTAACTCTCTCTCCTTTGGTGGCGTAGGTGGTCTTACTCACCTCCAGCTCCCCTTCCATCTTAAGGTTGTCAGGATGCTTAGTTATCTGAGCTCTATCGCCAGTGAGAACAGCTTCGTCTCTTACGAATGTCATGTCACCTTCCAAGCGCAAATTGTCTGAGTGTCTTTTCACATCCACCCTCTCACCCTTCGTAGCTGCTGATTTTCTACGACCCTCAAATTCACCTTCCATTCGAAGTGAGTCTTCATGCTTCTTCACAGTTGCCCGCTCTCCTCTAATGGGACTCTGTTGAGGTTTTCCTTCAAAAGCACCCTCCATTTTTAGGTTATCTGGATGTTTCTTGATTGGGGCTCTCTCTCCGCGGGGCGCATCTTCTACTGGTTTACCTTGGAATTCACCGTCTGTTCTTAGATGATCTGGATGTCGGACGACAGGAGCCCGTTCCCCTATGGGAGCCTCATGGGGACTACGTCCTGAGAATTCGCCCTCAACTTTCAAATTATCACTGTGCTTCGTGATCTCGGCGCGAACACCTTTGTGGATTTTATAATCATCTTTTTGTAGGGTATCTAGGTGGTATTTACCCTCGATAGTAAGATTGTCAGAGTGCTTCACAGCTTGTGTTCGTTGACTCTGGTAAAGTTGATAATCATCAGCAAATTGAGTCTTGCCCACAAACTCACCTTCCTGTCTAAGATTGTCAGCATGGCGGACTACCTGGCTTCGGATGGAGGACACCACAGGGTAGTCGTAGTGCGTACTGGACTGCCCCAGCCATTCTCCATCCATATGTAAGTTATCTTCTCGACGAGAAATGTCAACACGTTCGCCACGTACCACTTTATAGTCTTCTTCTTTACCAACAAACTCTCCTGTCATATGGAGGTTATCGTCATGCCTTTTCACAGGTGCTCTCTCCCCTCTAGGAGCCTCCCCAAGAGATGGGACGTAGAAATCTCCATCCATGCGGAGGTTGTCTGGATGTTTCTTGACAGGGGCTCTTTCAGCATAAGGAGCATCCTCCCTTGGCTTCCCTTCAAAATCGCCAGCCATCTTCAAGTTGTCCGGATGCTTCTTGACAGGCGCCCTTTCTCCTCGAGGTGCTTCCTCCGGGGTGGGAGCATAGAACTGACCATCCATATGAAGGTTGTCCGGATGTTTCTTGACAGGGGCTCTTTGGCCATAAGGAGCATCCTCCCTTGGCTTCCCTTCAAAGTCGCCAGTCATCTTCAAGTTGTCCGGATGCTTCTTGACAGGCGCCCTTTCTCCTCGAGGTGCTTCCTCCTGGGTGGGAGCATAGAACTGACCATCCATATGAAGGTTGTCTGGATGTTTCTTGACAGGGGCTCTTTGAGCATATGGAGCATCCTCCCTTGGCTTCCCTTCAAAGTCGCCAGTCATCTTCAAGTTGTCTGGATGCTTCTTGACAGGCGCCCTTTCTCCTCGAGGTGCTTCCTCCGGGGTGGGAGCATAGAACTGACCATCCATATGAAGGTTGTCTGGATGTTTCTTGACAGGGGCTCTTTGAGCATATGGAGCATCCTCCCTTGGCTTCCCTTCAAAGTCGCCAGTCATCTTCAAGTTGTCTGGATGCTTCTTGACAGGCGCCCTTTCTCCTCGAGGTGCTTCCTCCGGGGTGGGAGCATAGAACTGACCATCCATATGAAGGTTGTCTGGATGTTTCTTGACAGGGGCTCTTTGAGCATATGGAGCATCCTCCCTTGGCTTCCCTTCAAAGTCGCCAGTCATCTTCAAGTTGTCTGGATGCTTCTTGACAGGCGCCCTTTCTCCTCGAGGTGCTTCCTCCGGGGTGGGAGCATAGAACTGACCATCCATATGAAGGTTGTCCGGATGTTTCTTGACAGGGGCTCTTTGGCCATAAGGAGCATCCTCTCTCGGTTTGCCCTCGAAGTCTCCAGCCATCCTCAAGTTGTCCGGATGTTTCTTTACTGGCGCTCTCTCACCGCGAGGAGCTTCCCCAGGTGATGGAGCGTAGAATTCCCCATCCATTCGTAGGTTGTCAGTATGTTTCTTGATGGTAGCTCGTTCACCCACAGTGATCTGCTCATACTCTTTCCCGATGAACTCACCCTCCATCCGAAGGTTGTCGACATGCCTCTTAACAGTTGCACGTTCCCCAACTGTAACTTGCTCATATTCTTTCCCGGTAAATTCTCCTTCCATGTGCAGGTTGTCTTCACGCCGAACGACGTCGACTCTCTCTCCACGGACAACTCTGAACTCCTCCTCCTTTCCTTGGAATTCGCCTGTCATTTTCAAGTTATCTTGGTGGCGCTTGACTGGTGCTCGTTCACCCTTAGGAGCTTCGCCAGGAGTAGGAGCAATGAAGTCACCTTCCATACGGAGGTTGTCCGGATGCTTCTTGACAGGAACTCTTTGGCCATAAGGAGCATCCTCCCTTGGCTTCCCTTCAAAGTCGCCAGTCATCTTCAAGTTGTCCGGATGCTTCTTGACAGGCGCCCTTTCTCCTCGAGGTGCTTCCTCCGGGGTGGGAGCATAGAACTGACCATCCATATGAAGGTTGTCTGGATGTTTCTTGACAGGAGCTCTTTGAGCATATGGAGCATCCTCCCTTGGCTTCCCTTCAAAGTCGCCAGTCATCTTCAAGTTGTCTGGATGCTTCTTGACAGGCGCCCTTTCTCCTCGAGGTGCTTCCTCCGGGGTGGGAGCATAGAACTGACCATCCATATGAAGGTTGTCTGGATGCTTCTTGACAGGGGCTCTTTGGCCATAAGGAGCATCCTCCCTTGGCTTCCCTTCAAAGTCACCAATCATCTTCAAGTTGTCCGGATGCTTCTTGACAGGCGCCCTTTCTCCTCGAGGTGCTTCCTCCGGGGTGGGAGCATAGAACTGACCATCCATATGAAGGTTGTCCGGATGTTTCTTGACAGGGGCTCTTTGGCCATAAGGAGCATCCTCCCTTGGCTTCCCTTCAAAGTCGCCAGTCATCTTCAAGTTGTCTGGATGCTTCTTGACAGGCGCCCTTTCTCCTCGAGGTGCTTCCTCCGGGGTGGGAGCATAGAACTGACCATCCATATGAAGGTTGTCTGGATGTTTCTTGACAGGGGCTCTTTGAGCATATGGAGCATCCTCCCTTGGCTTCCCTTCAAAGTCGCCAGTCATCTTCAAGTTGTCTGGATGCTTCTTGACAGGCGCCCTTTCTCCTCGAGGTGCTTCCTCCGGGGTCGGAGCATAGAACTGACCATCCATATGAAGGTTGTCTGGATGTTTCTTGACAGGGGCTCTTTGAGCATATGGAGCATCCTCCCTTGGCTTCCCTTCAAAGTCGCCAGTCATCTTCAAGTTGTCTGGATGCTTCTTGACAGGCGCCCTTTCTCCTCGAGGTGCTTCCTCCGGGGTGGGAGCATAGAACTGACCATCCATATGAAGGTTGTCCGGATGTTTCTTGACAGGGGCTCTTTGGCCATAAGGAGCATCCTCTCTCGGTTTGCCCTCGAAGTCTCCAGCC
Organism: Cancer borealis; assembly: GCA_036785275.1. Taxonomy (NCBI): domain Eukaryota; kingdom Metazoa; phylum Arthropoda; class Malacostraca; order Decapoda; family Cancridae; genus Cancer; species Cancer borealis. The sequence continues at coordinate 35,262 of JAXIVD010002841.1, forward strand.
ATCCTCAAGTTGTCCGGATGTTTCTTTACTGGCGCTCTCTCACCGCGAGGAGCTTCCCCAGGTGATGGAGCGTAGAATTCCCCATCCATTCGTAGGTTGTCAGTATGTTTCTTGATGGTAGCTCGTTCACCCACAGTGATCTGCTCATACTCCTTCCCGATGAACTCACCCTCCATCCGAAGGTTGTCGACATGCCTCTTAACAGTTGCACGTTCCCCAACTGTAATTTGTTCATATTCTTTCCCGGTAAATTCTCCTTCCATGCGCAGGTTGTCTTCACGCCGAACGACGTCGACTCTCTCTCCACGGACAACTCTGAACTCCTCCTCCTTTCCTTGGAATTCGCCTGTCATTTTCAAGTTATCTTGGTGGCGCTTGACTGGTGCTCGTTCACCCTTAGGAGCTTCGCCAGGAGTAGGAGCAATGAAGTCACCTTCCATACGGAGGTTGTCCGGATGCTTCTTGACAGAGGCTCTTTGGCCATAAGGAGCATCCTCTCTTGGCTTCCCTTCAAAGTCGCCAGCCATCTTCAAGTTGTCTGGATGTCTCTTGACAGGCGCCCTTTCTCCTCGAGGTGCTTCCTCCGGGGTGGGAGCATAGAACTGACCATCCATATGAAGGTTGTCCGGATGTTTCTTGACAGGGGCTCTTTGAGCATATGGAGCATCCTCCCTTGGCTTCCCTTCAAAGTCGCCAGTCATCTTCAAGTTGTCTGGATGCTTCTTGACAGGCGCTCTTTCTCCTCGAGGTGCTTCCTCCGGGGTGGGAGCATAGAACTGACCATCCATATGAAGGTTGTCCGGATGTTTCTTGACAGGGGCTCTTTGGCCATAAGGAGCATCCTCCCTTGGCTTCCCTTCAAAGTCGCCAGTCATCTTCAAGTTGTCCGGATGCTTCTTGACAGGCGCCCTTTCTCCTCGAGGTGCTTCCTCCGGGGTGGGAGCATAGAACTGACCATCCATATGAAGGTTGTCTGGATGTTTCTTGACAGGGGCTCTTTGAGCATATGGAGCATCCTCCCTTGGCTTCCCTTCAAAGTCGCCAGTCATCTTCAAGTTGTCTGGATGCTTCTTGACAGGCGCCCTTTCTCCTCGAGGTGCTTCCTCCGGGGTGGGAGCATAGAACTGACCATCCATATGAAGGTTGTCCGGATGTTTCTTGACAGGGGCTCTTTGGCCATAAGGAGCATCCTCCCTTGGCTTCCCTTCAAAGTCGCCAGTCATCTTCAAGTTGTCCGGATGCTTCTTGACAGGCGCCCTTTCTCCTCGAGGTGCTTCCTCCGGGGTGGGAGCATAGAACTGACCATCCATATGAAGGTTGTCTGGATGTTTCTTGACAGGGGCTCTTTGGCCATAAGGAGCATCCTCCCTTGGCTTCCCTTCAAAGTCGCCAGTCATCTTCAAGTTGTCTGGATGCTTCTTGACAGGCGCCCTTTCTCCTCGAGGTGCTTCCTCCGGGGTGGGAGCATAGAACTGACCATCCATATGAAGGTTGTCTGGATGTTTCTTGACAGGGGCTCTTTGAGCATATGGAGCATCCTCCCTTGGCTTCCCTTCAAAGTCGCCAGTCATCTTCAAGTTGTCTGGATGCTTCTTGACAGGCGCCCTTTCTCCTCGAGGTGCTTCCTCCGGGGTGGGAGCATAGAACTGACCATCCATATGAAGGTTGTCTGGATGTTTCTTGACAGGGGCTCTTTGAGCATGTGGAGCATCCTCCCTTGGCTTCCCTTCAAAGTCGCCAGTCATCTTCAAGTTGTCTGGATGCTTCTTGACAGGCGCCCTTTCTCCTCGAGGTGCTTCCTCCGGGGTGGGAGCATAGAACTGACCATCCATATGAAGGTTGTCCGGATGTTTCTTGACAGGGGCTCTTTGGCCATAAGGAGCATCCTCCCTTGGCTTCCCTTCAAAGTCGCCAGTCATCTTCAAGTTGTCTGGATGCTTCTTGACAGGCGCCCTTTCTCCTCGAGGTGCTTCCTCCGGGGTGGGAGCATAGAACTGACCATCCATATGAAGGTTGTCTGGATGTTTCTTGACAGGGGCTCTTTGAGCATATGGAGCATCCTCCCTTGGCTTCCCTTCAAAGTCGCCAGTCATCTTCAAGTTGTCTGGATGCTTCTTGACAGGCGCCCTTTCTCCTCGAGGTGCTTCCTCCGGGGTGGGAGCATAGAACTGACCATCCATATGAAGGTTGTCTGGATGTTTCTTGACAGGGGCTCTTTGAGCATAAGGAGCATCCTCCCTTGGCTTCCCTTCAAAGTCGCCAGTCATCTTCAAGTTGTCTGGATGCTTCTTGACAGGCGCCCTTTCTCCTCGAGGTGCTTCCTCCGGGGTGGGAGCATAGAACTGACCATCCATATGAAGGTTGTCCGGATGTTTCTTGACAGGGGCTCTTTGGCCATAAGGAGCATCCTCTCTCGGTTTGCCCTCGAAGTCTCCAGCCATCCTCAAGTTGTCCGGATGTTTCTTTACTGGCGCTCTCTCACCGCGAGGAGCTTCCCCAGGTGATGGAGCGTAAAATTCCCCATCCATTCGTAGGTTGTCAGTATGTTTCTTGATGGTAGCTCGTTCACCCACAGTGATCTGCTCATGCTCCTTCCCGATGAACTCACCCTCCATCCGAAGGTTGTCGACATGCCTCTTAACAGTTGCACGTTCCCCAACTGTAATTTGTTCATATTCTTTCCCGGTAAATTCTCCTTCCATGCGCAGGTTGTCTTCACGCCGAACGACGTCGACTCTCTCTCCACGGACAACTCTGAACTCCTCCTCTTTTCCTTGGAATTCGCCTGTCATTTTCAAGTTATCTTGGTGGCGCTTGACTGGTGCTCGTTCACCCTTAGGAGCTTCGCCAGGAGTAGGAGCAATGAAGTCACCTTCCATACGGAGGTTGTCCGGATGCTTCTTGACAGGAACTCTTTGGCCATATGGAGCATCCTCCCTTGGCTTCCCTTCAAAGTCGCCAGTCATCTTCAAGTTGTCTGGATGCTTCTTGACAGGCGCCCTTTCTCCTCGAGGTGCTTCCTCCGGGGTGGGAGCATAGAACTGACCATCCATATGAAGGTTGTCCGGATGTTTCTTGACAGGGGCTCTTTGAGCATATGGAGCATCCTCCCTTGGCTTCCCTTCAAAGTCGCCAGCCATCTTCAAGTTGTCTGGATGTCTCTTGACAGGCGCCCTTTCTCCTCGAGGTGCTTCCTCCGGGATGGGAGCATAGAACTGACCATCCATATGAAGGTTGTCCGGATGTTTCTTGACAGGGGCTCTTTGAGCATATGGAGCATCCTCCCTTGGCTTCCCTTCAAAGTCGCCAGTCATCTTCAAGTTGTCTGGATGCTTCTTGACAGGCGCCCTTTCTCCTCGAGGTGCTTCCTCCGGGGTGGGAGCATAGAACTGACCATCCATACGGAGGTTGTCCGGATGCTTCTTGACAGGAACTCTTTGAGCATATGGAGCATCCTCCTTTGGCTTCCCTTCAAAGTCGCCAGCCATCTTCAAATTGTCTGGATGCCTCTTGACAGGTGCCCTTTCTCCTCGAGGTGCTTCCTCCGGGGTGGGAGCATAGAACTGACCATCCATATGAAGGTTGTCCGGATGTTTCTTGACAGGGGCTCTTTGGCCATAAGGAGCATCCTCCCTTGGCTTCCCTTCAAAGTCGCCAGTCATCTTCAAGTTGTCCGGATGCTTCTTGACAGGCGCCCTTTCTCCTCGAGGTGCTTCCTCCGGGGTGGGAGCATAGAACTGACCATCCATATGAAGGTTGTCTGGATGTTTCTTGACAGGGGCTCTTTGAGCATATGGAGCATCCTCCCTTGGCTTCCCTTCAAAGTCGCCAGTCATCTTCAAGTTGTCCGGATGCTTCTTGACAGGCGCCCTTTCTCCTCGAGGTGCTTCCTCCGGGGTGGGAGCATAGAACTGACCATCCATATGAAGGTTGTCCGGATGCTTCTTGACAGGGGCTCTTTGGCCATAAGGAGCATCCTCCCTTGGCTTCCCTTCAAAGTCACCAATCATCTTCAAGTTGTCCGGATGCTTCTTGACAGGCGCCCTTTCTCCTCGAGGTGCTTCCTCCGGGGTGGGAGCATAGAATTGACCATCCATATGAAGGTTGTCCGGATGTTTCTTGACAGGGGCTCTTTGGCCATAAGGAGCATCCTCTCTCGGTTTGCCCTCGAAGTCTCCAGCCATCTTCAAGTTGTCCGGATGTTTCTTTACTGGCGCTCTCTCACCGCGAGGAGCTTCCCCAGGTGATGGAGCGTAGAATTCCCCATCCATTCGTAGGTTGTCAGTATGTTTCTTGATGGTAGCTCGTTCACCCACAGTGATCTGCTCATGCTCCTTCCCGATGAACTCACCCTCCATCCGAAGGTTGTCGACATGCCTCTTAACAGTTGCACGTTCCCCAACTGTAATTTGTTCATATTCTTTCCCGGTAAATTCTCCTTCCAATCGCAGGTTGTCTTCACGCCGAACGACGTCGACTCTCTCTCCACGGACAACTCTGAACTCCTCCTCCTTTCCTTGGAATTCGCCTGTCATTTTCAAGTTATCTTGGTGGCGCTTGACTGGTGCTCGTTCACCCTTAGGAGCTTCGCCAGGAGTAGGAGCAATGAAGTCACCTTCCATACGGAGGTTGTCCGGATGCTTCTTGACAGGAACTCTTTGGCCATAAGGAGCATCCTCCCTTGGCTTCCCTTCAAAGTCACCAACCATCTTCAAGTTGTCTGGATGCCTCTTGACAGGCGCCCTTTCTCCTCGAGGTGCTTCCTCCGGGGTGGGAGCATAGAACTGACCATCCATATGAAGGTTGTCCGGATGTTTCTTGACAGGGGCTCTTTGAGCATATGGAGCATCCTCCCTTGGCTTCCCTTCAAAGTCGCCAGTCATCTTCAAGTTGTCTGGATGCTTCTTGACAGGCGCCCTTTCTCCTCGAGGTGCTTCCTCCGGGGTGGGAGCATAGAACTGACCATCCATATGAAGGTTGTCCGGATGTTTCTTGACAGGGGCTCTTTGAGCATATGGAGCATCCTCTCTTGGCTTCCCTTCAAAGTCGCCAGTCATCTTCAAGTTGTCCGGATGCTTCTTGACAGACGCCCTTTCTCCTCGAGGTGCTTCCTCCGGGGTGGGAGCATAGAACTGACCATCCATATGAAGGTTGTCTGGATGTTTCTTGACAGGGGCTCTTTGGCCATAAGGAGCATCCTCCCTTGGCTTCCCTTCAAAGTCGCCAGTCATCTTCAAGTTGTCTGGATGCTTCTTGACAGGCGCCCTTTCTCCTCGAGGTGCTTCCTCCGGGGTGGGAGCATAGAACTGACCATCCATATGAAGGTTGTCCGGATGTTTCTTGACAGGGGCTCTTTGGCCATAAGGAGCATCCTCCCTTGGCTTCCCTTCAAAGTCACCAGTCATCTTCAAGTTGTCTGGATGCTTCTTGACAGGCGCCCTTTCTCCTCGAGGTGCTCCCTCCGGGGTGGGAGCATAGAACTGACCATCCATATGAAGGTTGTCTGGATGTTTCTTGACAGGGGCTCTTTGAGCATATGGAGCATCCTCCCTTGGCTTCCCTTCAAAGTCGCCAGTCATCTTCAAGTTGTCTGGATGCTTCTTGACAGGCGCCCTTTCTCCTCGAGGTGCTTCCTCCGGGGTGGGAGCATAGAACTGACCATCCATATGAAGGTTGTCCGGATGTTTCTTGACAGGGGCTCTTTGGCCATAAGGAGCATCCTCTCTCGGTTTGCCCTCGAAGTCTCCAGCCATCCTCAAGTTGTCCGGATGTTTCTTTACTGGCGCTCTCTCACCGCGAGGAGCTTCCCCAGGTGATGGAGCGTAGAATTCCCCATCCATTCGTAGGTTGTCAGTATGTTTCTTGATGGTAGCTCGTTCACCCACAGTGATCTGCTCATGCTCCTTCCCGATGAATTCACCCTCCATCCGAAGGTTGTCGACATGCCTCTTAACAGTTGCACGTTCCCCAACTGTAATTTGTTCATATTCTTTCCCGGTAAATTCTCCTTCCATGCGCAGGTTGTCTTCACGCCGAACGACGTCGACTCTCTCTCCACGGACAACTCTGAACTCCTCCTCCTTTCCTTGGAATTCGCCTGTCATTTTCAAGTTATCTTGGTGGCGCTTGACTGGTGCTCGTTCACCCTTAGGAGCTTCGCCAGGAGTAGGAGCAATGAAGTCACCTTCCATACGGAGGTTGTCCGGATGCTTCTTGACAGGAACTCTTTGGCCATATGGAGCATCCTCCCTTGGCTTCCCTTCAAAGTCGCCAGTCATCTTCAAGTTGTCTGGATGCTTCTTGACAGGCGCCCTTTCTCCTCGAGGTGCTTCCTCCGGGATGGGAGCATAGAACTGACCATCCATATGAAGGTTGTCCGGATGTTTCTTGACAGGGGCTCTTTGAGCATATGGAGCATCCTCCCTTGGCTTCCCTTCAAAGTCGCCAGTCATCTTCAAGTTGTCTGGATGCCTCTTGACAGGCGCCCTTTCTCCTCGAGGTGCTTCCTCCGGGGTGGGAGCATAGAACTGACCATCCATATGAAGGTTGTCCGGATGTTTCTTGACAGGGGCTCTTTGGCCATAAGGAGCATCCTCTCTTGGCTTCCCCTCAAAGTCGCCAGCCATCTTCAAGTTGTCTGGATGCCTCTTGACAGGCGCCCTTTCTCCCCGAGGTGCTTCCTCCGGGGTGGGAGCATAGAACTGACCATCCATATGCAGGTTGTCTGGATGTTTCTTGACAGGGGCTCTTTGAGCATATGGAGCATCCTCCCTTGGCTTCCCTTCAAAGTCGCCAGTCATCTTCAAGTTGTCCGGATGCTTCTTGACAGGCGCCCTTTCTCCTCGAGGTGCTTCCTCCGGGGTGGGAGCATAGAACTGACCATCCATATGAAGGTTGTCCGGATGTTTCTTGACAGGGGCTCTTTGGCCATAAGGAGCATCCTCCCTTGGCTTCCCTTCAAAGTCGCCAGTCATCTTCAAGTTGTCCGGATGCTTTTTGACAGGCGCCCTTTCTCCTCGAGGTGCTTCTTCCGTGGTGGGAGCATAGAACTGACCATCCATATGAAGGTTGTCTGGATGTTTCTTGACAGTGGCTCTTTGGCCATAAGGAGCATCCTCCCTTGGCTTCCCTTCAAAGTCGCCAGTCATCTTCAAGTTGTCTGGATGCTTCTTGATAGGCGCCCTTTCTCCTCGAGGTGCTTCCTCCGGGGTGGGAGCATAGAACTGACCATCCATATGAAGGTTGTCCGGATGTTTCTTGACAGGGGCTCTTTGAGCATATGGAGCGTCCTCTCTTGGCTTGCCTTCAAAATCTCCAGCCATAGTGAGATTATCAGGATGTCGCTTGACAGGAGCTCGTTCTCCTTTTGGAGCCTCTCCTGGTGCGGGAGCGTAAAACTTTCCGTCCATGCGCAAATTATCTGGGTGCTTCTTCACTGATGCTCTTTCGCCTATTGTTACCTCTTCGTATTCTTTTCCAATAAATTCCCCTTCCATTCGAAGGTTGTCAGTGTGTCTCACTACTTCACTTCGCTCTCCTCTGTAGATTCTAGTTTCTTCCTCCTTTCCCTGGAACTTTCCAGTCATACGTAAGTTGTCTTCATGTCTCTTAATTGGAGCTCTCTCTCCGTGTGGAGCTTCTTCAGGAGTGGGAGCATAAAAATCTCCTACCATACGCAGATTATCAGGATGTCTTTTGATTGGGGCTCGTTCACCAATTGTAATTTCTTCATGTTCTTTGCCAATAAATTCACCTTCCATTCTTAAGTTGTCCTCTCTACGCACCACTTCGACTCTTTCCCCTTTTGTGATGCGGTAATCTTCTTCTCTACCGTGGAATTCTCCCGTCATATGTAGATTGTCCTGATACCTCTTCACTGGTACCCTATCTGGCATGGGAACTTCTCCTGGTGTTGGTGCGGTGAATTCTCCCTCCATTCTCAGATTGTCCGGGTGTCTCTTTATAGGAGCGCGTTCACCATGTGGTGCGTCTTCACGGGGTTTTCCCATAAAGTCTCCTGAGAGCTTGATGTTATCAGGGTACTTTTTCATTGGTTCCCTTACTCCCTTGGGGGCTTTTTCTGCCTCTGGTACAATGAAATCTCCTTGCATACGAAGATTATCTTCGTGCCTCACAACACTTGCTCGCTCACCTTTGGTAATGTAATACTCTTCCTCTCTTCCGGTAAAAGAGCCTTCCATTCTCAGACTATCCTCATGTCTTTTTATTTCTGCCCTTTCACCTCTGAATGTGACTTGTTCTTTCTTCTCCATACTGAAGTCTCCCTCCATATGCAGCTGGTCTTCATGACGCACTATCTTTGCTCTCTCTCCTCTCAGGGGTGTTGTGTCCGTAGGCTTTCCTTCGAAGTCTCCTTGTAGCTTCAGATTGTCTGGATGCTTTTTAATTTGTGCCCTCTCTCCCTTAGTCGGACTCTTGCTGCGTTCCCTCACGACTAAGGAACCTTCCATCTTGAGGTTGTCCTCGTGTCTCTTTGTTACTGCTCTGTCACCCTTTGGTGCAGGCTGCTTGGGCTTCCCTTCAAATTCTCCCTCAACTTTCAGATTATCTGGATGTTTCTTGGTGTTTGCTCTTTCACCCTTTACTGGACTTCTACCTCTTGGCTTGGTCTCAAAATCTCCCTCCATCTTGAGGTTGTCAGGGTGTTTTTTGACGGGGGCACGTTCTCCCTTAGGGGCAGACTCAGGCGACCGCCCTAGAAAATCTCCTTCCACCTTAAGATTATCAGGGTGTCTTTTAGTTGGTGCGCGTTCGCCTTTTGTGGGACTCTTGCTTCTCTCCATTCCCTCGAAGGTTCCCTCCATCTTGAGATTATCAGAGTGACGCTTTTGTTGTGCTCTCTCCCCCTTGATGGGACTACGACTCCTCGAGCGTCCAGTGAATTCTCCTTCCATGCGTAGATTGTCCGGATATCTCTTGATGCCCTCCCTCTCTCCTACAGGAGCACCCTCGGGCGAAGGAGCTTCTATGTCACCGGAGAGTTTGAGGTTGTCTGGGTATCGCTTTATCCCTGCTCGCTCACCAGTCGGGGCGTCTTCCATTGGCTTGCCTTCAAAATCCCCCTCAAGACGTAGGTTGTCAGGATGTTTCTTTGTGGGTGCTCTCTCCCCATGAGGAGCCTGATCTACTGGTTTCCCTTCAAAGGTTCCCTCAAGCCTCAAGTTGTCCTCATGGCGCTTGGTGCTTACCCTTTCACCTTTCATTATCTGCGTCTCCCTTGTTTTACCCTCAAATATGCCTTCCATCTTGAGGTTGTCTTCATGGCGGGTCACCTGGTTCTTCTCGGACGTCTGATAGTCTTGATACTCATCACTTGAGCGGTTCATGTACATCTCTCCCTCAAGCTTCGTCCATGTCTTCTTCCTTTGCAGCTTGGGGCGATCCGCGGACTTTTCTAAATATTCCGAGTGTGATGAGGATTGCATGGTGGTGATATCCCCTTCCAGCTTGATGTTGTCCTCGTGGATGACACGCTCTGTTCGTGAGGAGGACTGGTGCTGGTGGAATGTTTCTTGATTGGAGGTGACGCCACTGAACTCCCCAGTCATCTTCAGGGAGTCGTGGTGTTGTCTGATATCTGCCCTCTCACCCTGGACAACAGTATAGTAGTTCTTGTTTGTGCTGACACCTGGAATTATCACAAGGCATTATGAAATGTTGAGAGAGTAAAAAGATACAAAAAAAAGATAGACAGACAACCAGACTCAAATATAGATAGACAGGCAAACAAGCCAATCATAAGACAGACACATAAATAGATGGCCAGATATAGTACAACTGTAAAGGAAAAATGTGGTATCATGTTTACTAACTTGATTCGGATTTATATATTTTTCATATAATTCTACATCGTATGAAATATATAATTCGGATATTTGCCTTTTATTCGAGCATTCAATTTCAGCTTTATATTCTAGATGTGAATAAACAACATTTGATATGAGTAAGATGCACTTCACATGCGTTGAAGCGAATACAAAGTAAGAAGAAAAAATGCGTCCAACACTATACACCTTATGCAGATTATTCATGATTAAAGTGGGTAAAGCAACAACAATAAAATTTACCTTCGAAATCGCCAGACGGAGCAAGGTTGTCCTGTGGCCTCCTTACAGGTGCCCGGTCACCCTGACCTGGCGAGGCCTTGTCGGGCACCGAAAAGTCTCCCTCGGGCCTGAGGTTATCAGAGGGTCTCCTTACATCTGCTCGGTCTCCCTTTCCTGGTGAAGTTCTCTCGGGGGCAGAGAAGTCTCCCTCGGGCCTTAGGTTGTCGGACGGCCTTCTTACATTTGCTCTATCTCCCTTTCCTGGTGCAGTCCTCTCGGGAGCAGTGAAGTCTCCCTCGGGTTTTAGATTGTCAGAGGGTCTCTTGAAGTTCGCTCGGTCTCCCTTTCCTGGTGCAGTTCTTTCAGGGGCAGAGAAGTCTCCTTCGGGTCTTAGATTGTCAGAGGGTCTCCTTACATCTGCTCGGTCTCCCTTTCCTGGTGCAGTCCTCTCGGGGGCAGAGAAGTCTCCTTCGGGTCTTAGATTGTCAGAGGGTCTCCTTACATCTGCTCGTTCTCCCTTTCCTGGTGCAGTCCTCTCAGGGGCAGTGAAGTCTCCCTCGGGCCTTAGGTTGTCAGAGGGTCTTTTCACATCTGCTCGATCTCCCTTTCCTGGAATTGTTCTCTCTGGGTAGTTGTATTCTCCTGTCAGCTTGATTGAATCTTTTGGTCGACTCGCTGGCAGAGCTATACCAGATATTGTCATGAATTCTTCCTTTGCTGAACTCTTACCTGTAAAATCATAAGTATAAGTTAGAGAGAAGTATTGAACCAGCTGGATACTAATTTTATTTCCAAATACTATCACGGAGAGGCGGTGGTGGTTCACTTACCATGATAGTCACCTTCAACTGTAATGCTGGATACGTCCTGCCTGTTTCTGGCGGTCCGTGTGTCTGAAATATAACGTAATAGATATAAGCAAGGAGGGGAAAAATAAGGTGATTGTGACGTATCAACTGGGAAAAGTGACGATCTTAAATGATGACAGTCACTTATACTTTTAAATTAAGGAAACTCTGCTTCTAGAGTTTGCGGAAGAATCTAAGTTGGATAAACGTTGATTTTGGAAAATGGTGGTAGATGTAGACATTGTATAATTTACACTACCTCTAACTTGTGATGTGTGTACACTCTGCTGTGAAGTGTGCTGAGAGGTGGCAGAGGAAGACTCTTGGTGACTCTGTTGCATTTGAGTGCTATGCTGGGAAGACTCCTGACTAGCTGAGGACACTTCTTGACTTATGGACTTCCTTTGACTTTCTGAAATCTGATTCTTAGAAAGTTGTTCCATTTCTGAAGTACGGTGACTGCTGCTAGACACTTGATGACTTTCTGATGATGTGTGATGACTCTGGGACTGCTGCTGATTCGCCCAAGACATCTGCTGAGTCTGTGACATTTTCTGGAGCTCCTGGCTAGTAGAAGATCTGCTCTCCTGATGCTGCCTGTTTTCATGTGCTGTTGAAGAGCTCATCTGTTGGACATCCATGCTTGATGCTCCTTGTTGACTCTCTAACAGCTTGTTGTTGCCTTCAATCATTACACTTCCACTGGTCACCTCACGCGAGTCTGACGTTTGGTTCAGTTTACGTGACGATGAAGAGGAAGATGAGACTTGATAAGAGCTCACGGAAGACTGTTCGGCGGCTGTCTTGGAGGAGGAGGAGAGTGTCGAAGAGCTGGTCACTACACGTAATGGGGAAACAAAAGAAAAACATAGAAACTAAAAGTAATTGGCGTGACTCAAAACAAAAATTTTTAAATAATACAAACTCATAAACATAAAAAAGGAACGTGATGGGAAAATTTGAAAATCAAAATATGAAAGTAAAGGTGTGTACTCTAGCATGCCAGTGGTTAGTTAGTGGAGGTGTGCTGGCTTACCTGTCAGACCGCCGCCTCTTTCTCCTGGGATGAGCTCGAACATGCCTGGCTCCCCGACTCGTAACACTGCCTGCTGCACACAACAAACAACACTATTAATGAATGATGCTCCTAACACTGTACCAATGTGTTGCTATCTAGTTATCGTGTCCATATATGATTTACATTATGTGTTTGTGTGTTTGTTCACCTGTGTTGCCTGCATAGTGTGTTGGCCGTCAGTGGTGAGTCTCGCCTGTTGCTGCTGCTGCTGCTGCTGTGCCTCGCTACTAAACAAGTCCTCCTTGACAGAGAGCGTGTCTGCAAACTTCTGTAGTTCCTGTTGAGTGTTCTGGTCGTAGTAGGATGAACGCATCTGTTTCTCCCTCTGTGTGCTGGAGGATGAGCTCTCTTGCACGCTCGAGTAGGACCGCTTCTCCTGTACACTGGATGACCTCTGCTCTTGAGTGGAGGATGACGTTGTCATCTGCTGGGCGCCGGCGAATGAGGCGTCCTCTGCCTGGGAGAGTTCAAGGCCACCTCCACTCACGTTACTAAGGGAAGGAAAAATTGAACCTGAACACTGGTGGAACACTGATTTGTGAAGCCATGAATCATAAAGGTTGAGATCATGAAAGGTGAGGCAAGAAGGGATTAATTTTGATGTGGAAAGCGGATGGATAGAGACACGGTAAAAGGACTACACAGTGTCAGTATTTCAGGAAAGGAGAAGTAGGTAGAGAGGAAAGGCCAAACAGAACATCATCATGAACAGTCGTATTGGAAAATACCACTATACTCTTGGAAAAGTTTAGACTCAATTCAAAAGCAAAGATATCACAGATGCTTAATGTGTTGGTCTGTACCGTGGACTTCAAAACTGAAATACTGTAATATGTGGAAGAAAGAAAAACAATCTCAAAACAGAACACAAAGCGATAACTAACAATATTGTGGAAGAGTTAAAGTATTTCACGATCTTTATATGTTAAGGGAATAGCCAATCCCCGAGGCTACAAGGAAGGTGTTAGGAAGATGTTACAGTTGTTAAAGGTGTCACGTAACACCCAACACCATACTTCCTCGACACTCAAGTTTAGGAAATCGATGGACAAGGAGTGAATGGTAGTGCACCGTGTGTGTGTGTGTGTGTGTGTGTGTGTGTGTGTGTGTGTGTGTGTGTGTGTGTGTGTGTGTGTGTGTGTGTGTGTGTGCGTGTGTGTGTGTGTGTGTGTGTGTGTGTGTGTGTGTGTGTGTGTGTGTGTGTGTGTGACATATAACTCAAGATCAATGACTACATAGTATAGTACCGTTTTCTTGAGTGAGTATGTGACTTTATTCCCTCCAAAGTGTTCTCCATCTCTTCCCTTCCTCTTCCCTTCTTTTGTTCTTTCCTCCTCCATTCGCTCCCTACTTCCGTCTGATGTTCCTCCCTTCCTCCCTCCCTCCCTCCCTCTCTCGTCTTATCTCTCCTTTCCTCGTTATTTCTGCGCCATCATCATATATGCACACACACACACACACACACACACACACACACACACACACACACACACACACACACACACACACACACACACACACACACACACGTTGTCATTACACATTCTTTCCCTTTATTTTCATCATATTCATTACCCATCACTACGCTATACCCCTTCCCTTCCCTTTCCCCTTTCCTTCCCTCTTCCTCCCCCTCGTTACGCCTCACCCACCCATCCCCTCGTACAGGTGTGAGGCAGGTGAGGTGGACGACCTTCAAGCTACTGATGATTAAGTTATTGGTTTTCAGTGAAATGTTGAGCAATCAATACTGTGCATGTTTAGGTGTGTGTGTGTGCGTGTGTTTGTGTGTGTTGTTTTGTACGATATGTTGTGCAACGTTTATTTCACTTCACTTCTCTTCACTTCTCTTCACTTCACTTCACTTCGTTACCTGTTTGTTACGAGTAGTCAGCCAGTCAGTCAGTCATGTTGTTTGGGCCCTTCTGGCACGCACGTGTTTGGGAACCTGCCACGCGTTTTGTTGTGTATTGCTGTTATCATGCTCTTCCTTGTCTTATCTTGATGTTTGTGTTACTTTTTCTCTCTATCTCTTACGTGTTATCTCACATTCTTCTACGTTCCATTCCCCTCAATTTCTATTCCTTCCTTATCTTGCTTCTTTTTTTTTTCTTTTATCATATCCTTCGGTTTATAAGACATCTACCTTATCTTCTCTACTATACACAAACCCCATATATTTTCTATCCCTCTTTTATATATTATAGTGTTTTATTACATTTTGTTTCCGTTTATAAGACACATTCTTTATCATCTCTACCGCACACAAACACCATTATATTTTCCTTCCTTCTTTTGTTTAGTGTTAATCTCATCGCATTAGATAGTTTATAATTGTATCTTAATTCTTGTTTCTCTCTTTCAGTGTATCGGTTACCCAGTCGCCTAGTGAGAGTGGAGGGAAGAAGGCCTAAGGAAGGGGAGGAAGGCTGACCTACACACTGGAATAAGGTAAATGTCACTGCATTGTTAAGTAAGGTACGGGATTCCAGGAGAGAGAGAGAGAGAGAGAGAGAGAGAGAGAGAGAGAGAGAGAGAGAGAGAGAGAGAGAGAGAGAGAGAGAGAGAGAGAGAGAGAGAGAGAGAGAGAGAGAGAGAGAGAGAGAGAGAGAGAGAGAGAGAGAGAGAGAGAGAGAGAGAATTGAATTAAGAAAACTGAAATGCAATAGAAAAATCGTCTCTATTTCATCACTAAGTATAAATGGTTTTCCAAAAGAGGAATTTCAAGTATCATAACTTTACTAAATGGTATCTATCTTGTCACCAAAAAAAACTTATTTGTCTCATTAGATGGATATTTTCTTCCGAAACTCAACAAATATCCACGTCGATTAAAAAAAAATATATATATTAATAATAATAATAACAATAATAGTAATAATAATAATAATAATAATAATAATAGTGAGTATTTCTTGCAGCCTTTCTTGGAAATAATTTGTACGTTACACTCTTGTTTGTCTGATAAGAAATACGTATATAAATAACAGTCAATTGCATACTTTGAGCGACGTGTGTGTGTGTGTGTGTGTGTGTGTGTGTGTGTGTGTGTGTGTGTGTGTGTGTGTGTGTGTGTGTGTGTGTGTGTTTACAGTCGAGCTTTATTGATCATTCTTGGTACTTTTCGATTTCCTATATTTTCCCTCGCAAAAACTATGATTTGCCTTGCCTTGCCTTGCATTGCCTTGCCTTGCTTTTCAGAAACTAATACTGAGATAGAAAAAATATATATAATTCCAGTTTTTCTTTTGTAAGCTTGTGGGACATTTTTAAACAAACAGTGAATAGAAGAAAATTGAAAAACTAAACGAAAAGAAAAAAAAATCGCATTTTAAAACAAGAACTTTTTTTTATATTAATTAATTATTTTATTTATTTATTGAAGTCACACACCTTGAGTTAGAGTAGATACTTCATTTATTCATTCCAAAAGTAAGGGAACTTATTTTTGGACCATATCCAATGTTTACGAACTATTCATTTTGGATATGCATTTATGTGTGCGTATGTATGTATGTGCGTATTCATTGCACTACATAAACCAGACGATACATTTTTTCCTTCGTATATTATTGTTCTTTAATTCGTTCCACTACAGAAACCTTTTTACGTATAGTTTCGTGCTTCTGTTCATTCCACGACAGAAACCATATACGATGATTTGCTGCTTTCGTATATTATTGTTCTTCTATTAATTCCACTATAGAAACGATATGATAACTTTCTACATTCGTATATCATCATTCATATGAAAGCGATTCATATTTCATTTATCTTCCTTTTTCCTTCCTCTCTTTTTACCTTCGAGAGACAAACAAACAGGAGACATAACATTATTTACGGATTTCAACATCATTTTTAACTTTTTTTTTGCAAACCTTTCATGCATTTAAACATAACCTTACCCATAACACCTTTTCCGATCCCTTCACTTACTTAACACATCAAAAAAACACTTATATACACTACACCACACCGTTCCTTCATAAACTAGTAATGATATACCAGGAAATACACTTCGTTTTGAGTTATAAAGTATTACCAAATAGCCTGCTTAAGTAGTATCATGTAGGGCGTGTGTCAGGTAAGGTAGGCGGTTCACACACACACAGGTAAGAATAAAGGGGCGTAGGTGTGGACGCGAAGGTGAGAGAATTCATACTGATCGCTGCCCGGCCTCACAAATCGAAATCAATGGTCCCCTCTAGTTGCTACCTCTCTACCTTCCTCCCCTCGCACCTTCTTCTCTACCTACCTGTCTCTTTCTCTCCCCTCGTTAATCTCTTCCTCTCCCTCTCTTTCATTTCATATGCATTTATACTAATCTTTATGCATCTTTACATTCTTTTTCTTTCTCTCTATATAGAATTATCCTTATCTGCATTCATTTGTTTCCTTACCTCCCTCTACGCCCTCTATACCTCTCTTTTTTTTTTTTTTTATCCAGTGTCGTGCGTGGAAATGGGTAATAGCTCTTGTTTTCTTTGTCCTGTATCATCACGCTAACTTTGCCTTGCCTTGCCTTTCCTTTCCTTGCGTTCTTGTGGTCTTTTCTTGCGTTCTGTTTACCATTGAGATGCGATATTATTTAGTGTGTGTTATATTTTCTTTAAAGTTTATTTCACGTTTCCTTCCTGAGTGAGATATTTCGTATCGTTTCGTTATTCTATCGTTAATTCCCCCTCGTCTGTCTCCCTTTCCCCTCTCTCATTATGGATTGACACACCTGCTATTAACGGCTTCCCGCCCTCATTTCACCCTATTTACCATTATAAAGGGAACGGTCAATGATTCTCTCTCTCTCTCTCTCTCTCTCTCTCTCTCTCTCTCTCTCTCTCTCTCTCTCTCTCTCTCTCTCTCTCTCTCTCTCTCTCTCTCTCTCTCTCTCTCTCTCTCTCTCTCTCTCTCTCTCTATTTATCTATCTGAATGCATATACCACAAGGTCAGTTTTGGTCATGCAGGTAATTGGGTGAGGTAATTGTAAAGGAACAGAAGAGGGAGAAGGTAAAGGACATTAGGGATTCCTTTGTTACTCCTTCCTGTGTGTTCCTTTACTTCCTTGTGTCGTTGTGTTATTTACTCATCTTCCTCTTCCGATTTTCATTCCTTTTCTTCCTGTCTATCTTTCTTTCGATGTATCTTCCATTACAACAATAGCAACACAAACTTCAAGAAGAGAAATAGACAACAGCAGCTACAAAAAGTTCACGTGAATTCAACAATGGAATGAAAGCAACACAAATTTCAACTTTAACGCCCAAAACACATGAATTCAAGAAGAGAAATAGACAACAGCAGCTACAAAAAGTTCACGTGAATTCAACAATGGAATGAAAGCAACACAAATTTCAACTTTAACGCCCAAAACACATGAATTCAAGAAGAGAAATAGACAACAGCAGCTACAAAGTTCACGTGAATTCAACAAGAGCAACAAAAATTTGAACTTTAACGCTAAAACAACAACAACATGAATTCAAGAAGAGAACATAAGTCAGCACAACGACAAAATTTCAACTTTTAGCGCCAAAAACCACATGATTCAACAAGAGAAAATGAGACAACACCAATACCCAACAAAAACTTCAACTCACTAAGACTCGAGGTACTTCTTTTCCATCTTGAGTGCGGTGCGGTGCTGGGAGGAGGAGTAGGACTTGAAGGCAGCGCTTTGCTCGGTCGCGTACTCCATCGGGGCAGACTCGTCCACCAGAGCAGTGTGTTGCCATCTTCGCGCGGTGGGCTGCGAGTGGGGACAACGATGCCTCCTGGGGACACCAAAACGAACTACATTAATAACAGTACAGAGAGATGTGATATAACAAATTGCTAAAGTAACCTGAAATTCTAGACTGGTAGCTGATAGGGAGGCAATAAGAAGGTTTGTTAGAGTAACGTGGAATAGACAGGCAGCTGATAAAGGATGAGTGGAGAAGGTTGTGGGGGGCCTTTGTCATGCAGTGAATTCAAAGATGATGATAATGATGATGGTGCTAATTGTGTTGTTAT
>JAXIVD010002842.1:5000-53253 GCA_036785275.1 Cancer borealis
GGCAGCACAAGGCAGGTTTGAGTTGCTCACTCTTACTTTCTGCAGCTGTCCTGGGATATTCCTCACAGCATGACTATTATCGCATAAATCACAGTGGTGGGGCAGTCGGGGTAAATACTCAGCCCGAATGCCGCTGCAAAATCACTAAAATTAAACTAGAAATGTCCGTTTGTAGGAAATTAAAAAAGAAAAAAGTTCCACTGATTAATAAAACCCAGTGCACCAATGAACAGAGGGGTGGACAGGGCAGGGTTGGAGGATGTAGTGTACATGTGGATAAAGGATTTGTGTATGTGGTGTGGGATCCAGGGGACAAAGGGGCAGGGATGCGAATTGCTAGCAGGGTGTGCCTGCAGGGGTGACTGCTCCATCTTCCACTGAAGAACTATTGTGGTTCACATGGTTGAACACTTCCTGAGCCTCACTAGAGAGCCCGTCCTGGGTGGAGCACACTGAGGTTGGAGTCTCGGGCACTGTGGCAACAGGGTGAGAGTCTCCCTGGACAGAAGTGGTAGAACTGCCCGGAGCTGGGTTCTGGGAGATAGGACCAGGCTGAGAAACTTTTCCTGGTAGTGTGGTAACAGGTTCCTGGGAGATAGGGGTGCTGGAGCTAACTCTGATCCCTGCTCCGTGGGGCCCGTGCTTTCCTGCAAATAAATTAGCCCGAGAAGTCTTCCTGATGCGGGTACGAACAGGTCCTCCGGCCTGGACTCCTGCTGCACCCCAAGGCTCCTTCTCCTTCCCTCCCTGGGAGGCCTCCCGCTCCTTGTCAGCACCCAATGCCTCCCTGTAGTGTGAGGCTGCTGGGGAGCGAGCAGAAGCAAGGGCTGGGGACATAGGCACCCCTTCCAGGCCGGGTGGGGGAGTCATTTTGCGGAATTCTTCCTTTAGAAGCTGAAAGTTTTTCTGAAGAAAAAAAAATTAAAAAAGGTTAAAAGCATGACCCATGATAACTTATGTCAGGCTTAAGATCAATGACTGGGTTTCTATAAATTAAAATACTTTGGTTACTGTTATATGATGATTTATAATAATTATTATTATTATTAATATTATATGATCCCTGAAGAAGGTTCTTGCACATTTGGCATGACCTTTGAACCATATCAGGTGTGGGAAGGGAGAGGGAGAGGGCATGAGTTAAGTATGAAGTAGCAAGGTAACCTGGAGATCCTGTTGTGGATATGACCACCTGCCATCAGCCCCATTTGTGTAACTGACCTGACACAGTCTCCACTGCTCTCCAATCACTTCCATCATGCATAATGAGCCTTTCTTGCTCTGTGCTATCTGCGGTAATTTATTACAACTACTAATATCCTTTGACCTAATGGCCTGAACTGACCTTAAGGCTCACAGTGTTGTGTGCAATATTCTTGCCCGTTCGTCTATTTTCACTTAGACTCTCCATGTTGGCAATCCAGCCGTCCACTTGCTCCAAGATTTCCTTGTGCTTGAGCCAGAAATGTCTTTCCACTACCTGTAAGGATTAAGGCAAAAGGAACGGTTAAGTGAAACAATTAATAGGATTCTAAGCTACAAACAAGACATTCTTATTATAGTTATAAATGCATCAATAACATTTAATTCAACATGCTTTAATTATTTGTTGTTGCACCTCATCAAAACGTAAATGATTATTGGTGCTGCAAAGACAACCAAGGAGATCTTTACCTCCTTGAAGCAGGGAGAGGGATTACGCAGCTGGTTCAGCATGGCCCATCTTACTGTAGCCGCACGGATGTTTGCATCATATTCACGGGAGTTTTGCATGGCCGTGGGAGTTCCTCTGGATCGTTCATAGCCTGGCTCATTGAAGTAAGGTTCACTAACAAAGATCAGACTCTGAATCGATACCAAAACCTGTGTGGAGAGAATATAAACACACAAATCAAAATGGAATCACAAAGAGGTACGAGTAATTCATATTAATCTGTGGAAAGCCTGAGAAAGAGAGAGAGATACAAACTAAAATGGATGTGAGGATATTGTGTAACTTACCTGCAAAAGGGATGATGTTTGGGGATTCCACTTTTCCTCTGGCCGTCCATGCCATGTGTTTAGGATACTGAGGCACACCTTCCCATCCTGGTACAAGTTAGGGTTGAACCGCACCTGTACACAAAACAAATATTATTTTTCTACATTTTAATAAGTCTCATCTATTTATTGATGTCAACTTCTAATGCTTTGCTCTATCGGGAATGTGTGGGAGGAAGGGTAAATAGAGTGGGTGATCCTCGATACATTTGTCTCCTTTAGGGCAGGAAGGGTATTCTGGGATATTCCTGCCATGCCCATTCCTTACGGAGACTCCTCAGAGGGAAAGCAAGATGTTAATAAAGATGAGAAATGTATTCATGATTGAGGAATAAATAATGTTCGTTATTCCTAATAGTACTCACCCTTCCCTCCCCAGTTGTCTGTAGGTTAATGTGCAGTGGAGAGGTCGGGTAGTCCACTGGGAAGTATACATCAAACTCAAAGCAGCCGTTAGCATACGGAGTGTCCTCAGGTCCAGTGATTAGCACCTGAAGTGTGGGAAAAAGTAGTTATCAAGTGCTGGTGTTAAGGATTCTGCTGGAAAATAAATATCTTTAGACGTTCAACCTGTTTTGAATAAGTTGTACTCAGTGTTGAGGAGAATGAGGACCCACCTTCATGATATCTAGACGGTCAAGGTCTGTGCGAACAAATACAGAGGAGGAATAGGAGAGGGGCAACGAGGATGACAGGGTGACTGCTTCCTGTGCAAGTCTTTTCATTCTGCGTGAGGTGCAGAGGTCCCCGGCACCTCGTACTGAACCCTCGTAATGGTGTGATACTACAAAGCGAATCCCTCGTTCAGTATCCTCCACCACCATCTCATATGTGTCTGGAAGGAAATCATCCTTAGTAACATAGCATTATGAGGAACATTTAGAGCTGCAGAGAAACAGCCTGGTGTGTAAATAGATCAATAGAAGTTGAATAGAGTTTTAAGGGAAATGACAGAATAATGAATGAGGCTGAGAAGTGTGGAGGTGTGTGGGAATGCATCATACAGGTGTACTCACCAAATTGAAGTTGTTTGAGGCAGCCGAGGTACACTTCTACCAGAGACTTGGAGCAAGGCGGCTGGGTAGCTGCTCTACCATCAGGTGTGTCCTCTTTGTCCATCTCTTGCTGCAGTCTCTCTGTGCACAGCTGAAAACAATCGGATCAGAATTTAGACTCTGTACACTTTCCAAGATTTGTTCATAATTTCTGAATATCATAAAAATTGTGTCTGTGAAAACAATGCTTTACAGTATTAGATATGGTGAGCTTTATGTAATGAATGATCAGCCCAGTTTTTTAATCTGTATCTAACACTTGGAATGTGACTCACTTTCACTACTTGTGCCGTGTTTTGTATGTCCGGCACAATCAAAGAAAGTCCTTCTTCCTGCTCAGCCTCATCTGCTGAGCCTGCATTGCTATTTCCACCACTTCCACCGTTGCTTCCTCCTCCTCCACCTCCACCATTGCTGCCACACCCTCCGTTTCCACCACCTCCTCCACCAACTCCTGATTTTGAAGACTTCCATTTCAATTTGGCCATGTAGATGTTGACAGTATTCTTCATTTTTTCCAACAAGGTAGGGATGCATGGCAGAGCCTCTGAGGTGGGTGCTGGAGTGGTGGTGGTGGTGGTGGTGGTGGCAGGAACAATGGCAGGGTTACTGGTAATGGTGGGGGTGGGGGTGGTAGTGGAGGTGATGATGGAGGTGGTGATGGTGGTGGCGGCAGTGGTAGTGGCAGCAGGTGTGATGGCAGTGGTGGCAGGGATGATGGTGGCAGGAGTGGTGGTGGCTGTGGCAGGCGTCAAGATAGTATTGGCAGTGGTAGTGGAGGTGCTTCCAGTAGGTGAGGTTGTAGAGGTAGTGGTGGTGATGGGGGCGGGGGAGGCCTGAGGTGTCATGAGAAGGGGAGCCAGACTTGGGGTGACGGCCAATCCTCGCACCAAGGCCAGAAGGGCTCGGTACAACGGCACGTGGCGAGACATGTCCAGCACTGTTGAAGGAGAGGGAGAATTCAAATTCAAATTCATATATTTCCACTGGGTAGTGGTTATGGGAGAGGTAGTGAAGAAGACAGTAGGATGAGAATGTGAGAAAGGGAAATCTGTAATCATGGTTCAGAATGACATACAAATAGGTTATAGGTTAGCTGAATAACCTAAAAATACTTAAGTTTTAGTCACAGATAGAAAGAAAAAATATATATCCGATAACTATTTGAGTAAATTTTTTTCCCCAAGGTAACGTAGCAAACTGAGAAAGCAAAAATAATGTAGTTACCCATATTTGTAAACCATTCTATCCAAATATCAGCTTACCAGAATCATTACTGAGGTTGGAAGCAATAGTAGTGATGAGGCCGGAGTTCTGGAATAGTGTGAGGAGGGGAGGCGGGAGGGCTGGTGGTGCTTGGCGTTCAGGGGAGAGGGGAGGCAACACTGGGCTGCTTTGAGAGGATTCAGGTGACCCTCCGTCTGCGGCAGAGTCAAAGCTTTCTCTGTTACTCGCTTGTAACTCTGGGGGAATGATGTCACCTGAAAAAAGATGAGACACTGTTACCAAAAGGTGAAAGTTAAACAAAACTAATTGGAGTGAAATCAAACTAAGCTGAGCAGTTTTGTTACATTGTTACCTCCTTCCAAAACATCATACCTGGATTAATGTACTTTGCCAGAAGTCGCACCAGCCACACAACATGTTCCTCCTCCACCCTCTGGCGCACCAGTGCTTGTTCCACGTCCCAGCTTTGAGTGGTGCTGCCAGTGCCAAAACCAGTGCCTTTGGCCCAGTAGTGGCACCGATCACCCTCACCGCGCTGTAACCCAACAGTTTCTCGGCCATCTACACAAGTGGCCCGAGTGGTGGCCACCACAAGGCCAATGGGTACATTCTGCAATAAACACAAATGGTTATGCATGAGTATTTCACTCAAGGACAAAATTAAGTAAATACATAAACATGAATGTAGTATGTTTAATTTAAAAAAATATATTTTATAAAGTTGTAAAGAAGAAAGCGTACCGGGTGGTAGAGTGAGGAGACCACCTCAGGTGTGTCCTGGTGGGAGAGTGCTGCCAGACAGGCCAGGATGAGGTGCAAGGCACCAGACTCCAGACACATGCGACGCAGAAGTAAACCATCGTCTGTGGTGAGTGGTGTGGCTTCCAGCAGGTTCTCCAACACTTGGAAGGGCATGGTGGCCAGGGAACCCCCAACACCTGACCCAACTATGTCTCCTGTAACAATAAAAACATAAAGATAATCTAAAACCATTGACACTTTTATACAAGGAACCATCAAGGCAATATCTTACAGCAGACAACTGTGTATAATACTACACAGGATGAGGAAGAAAAGTTAAAGTTGGGTATCATAAACAGGAACAGCAGAATGTTAAGGCACAAAGTATACTAACCTCCATCTCCATCATCTGTGACTCCCAGGGCAAGGCGTAGGAGGCAGCAGGCTTGGTGGGTATCCTTTAACAAGGTCTCTGCATAGCCGGGGAGTCGTAGGAACAGGGTGAAGGCTCCCAGAGCATGGGGAGGGATGGAGGGCAGGGTGAGCAGGGAGACTGTTCCCCCACCCACGGGTCCTGGGGATCCTCCTCCCCCTCCCATCACCAGATAATCAAACACATTGGCAGACTGAAAGGAAAAGTACACATTATGATGGCTAGCGTGTGACAATGGATTATGGAGTCCAATAATTATCATGAGTAGGTTAAGGTGTCTGAGATTGTCACAGCCAATCCTTCATACAACCTTCCTTACATTTAACATTCATTCCCATTCCTCTACAACTCAACACTTTCATTGCTTACAACACATTTCCTACATCATTCATCCTAGATTTCACTTCATATCTTTATTCATCCATCGACAGTAGAAGTAACTTACATAGCATAAAACAGATTCATTTAAGGTACAAAAAATGTCTATATTTAAGACAGGACAGACAGCTAACTCACCTCATAGTCATTCATCTCCACACTGACCCAGTCATTCTCTACCATGATCTCTCCTTTGTCACCACCACCATTACGAGAGGACGATGGGTGGTTGGGCTGCTAATAGGATGAGAG
The DNA here is from genome assembly GCA_036785275.1 of Cancer borealis. Taxonomy (NCBI): domain Eukaryota; kingdom Metazoa; phylum Arthropoda; class Malacostraca; order Decapoda; family Cancridae; genus Cancer; species Cancer borealis. The sequence goes on from JAXIVD010002842.1 coordinate 11,127, forward strand.
GAATAGAAGGTAATGTTGTAATATTCAAAACTAAAGTAACACTAAATAAATTGAACTTTCATAACAATCTTTTTATCAGTCACCATTATTACCAATAGGCGGGGCAAATGCAGTTATTCCTCTATCATTACACTACGTACCTGTTGTGCCATGTCAGGGTAGAGGAGGGACATGTGTTGGGCCAGGAGGGAGAGGCCACCCTGGCTGGTAAACACATGCAAGGTGGAAGGCAGAGGTGCAAGGCTTAGTAGGGCTAACTCTCTTACACCTTCCGCTTCACCTCCTGAAAAGATTATAACACAAGATGAGCAAGGTCATGTTATAAAGAGCAGCTAATTGTATGTTTCTTCAAGATGGGTGAGTATGATAACACTTGCCTCTGATGGTGTCCCTGCGGTTGGTGAGTGTTAGGGAGACATGAGAGGCTGGGGGGTGGCCATCTTGACGGAGAGCAGCCATCAGTTGGGCCACAGTGAGGGTTGAGGGTAAGCCTGAGGATTGGCCAAGGCTGTCATGGACCAGTGTGTAAGTAGCTGAGCTGGAGGCACGAGCTGCAGATGAAGTGCACTTGGGGTACTGTTTTTCTCCTTCTTCACCACCTGCTGATAAGATAACTATTTTACTTTTTCTACAAATCATTAATACTGTGCAAATATTGCTCGATTTACCTGTGTATTGCTGAATTTCTATCTCATTGCCCAATACTCACCTTTCTTGGCTAATCTCGAGTGGTACACCATATTGGCCTTATTCTTGCTCCTCTTATCCTTGGCAGTCACTCCAGCTGCTACCGAGAGCTTGTCCATCAGTTCAAGGTGACCCACTTCATTAGCCTCACGATGGTCGGCCTGAGGCAAGTCCAGCTCCCCAGCTGCACCACCGACCCCAACAAGAACATCCCTTGACCAGTCTGTGAAGGAAATATGAACTTGATTTTATTACAGAAGGCTCTGGAGAATGCCAGGAATTAAGTTATAGTACATAGTATACATAACACTGAAAAACAACAGAAAACTAGGAGTAAAAAGCTTCAGGAATTCTGCCTATTGGATTTTCAAACTTTTTACATTATAGAAATTTAGTTCTTAAATTCATAGATACCTAAATCTGTAAATAAATAATGTGCCTATATTAATGACCTAATTTTGTGTTCTTACCTGTGACTAGTTTTATGATATCTGCCAAGGTGGTGGTGGTGGGAAGAGTGAGTAGGCGAGTCTTGTGGCCGGCACCAAACTTAGGGTGTTGTGTGAGAGGAGGAAGACTGCAGCCTGGCGGGGAGGAGAGTCCACCCTGAGGACTAGTAATGTGCACCACTACACGTTCTGTCTCCAGCAGCAACTGTAGCACCAAGCGGCGAGTGAATCCAGACATAGAGTGGAGATAACTCACACCTCCTGAAACAATTGAGCCTCATATTAGGTATTCCTGCAAGTGTTCTAAGAGAAATACTGATCGACAAAGATATCAGCAACACACATAAACAAAACAAGACCAGAGGAATAGAACCACTGAAGGAAAATGATAAACAATAAATACAATAAATATATACACACTCACAGGAAAACAGGTAAAATAAATAAATAAATAGATAGAAAGAGAGAAAAAAAGAAAGTTAGAGAAAATATATATAATTAAAACAAGGAGTTAAATCTTACCAGGTGGAGGAACATTCTGCCGTTGGATGAGGTGACATAATGTGGAGGCAAGAAGAGACTGGTTGTGAGGATGGTTCTGGCAACACTGTCTCATGAGGTGGATAGTGGCATCCTCCACACTACTGTAATCACTCTCCTTGGCTCCACACGCACCGCTGCCTCGCATCAACGGTTCACTTCCTCGCACCAACGGGTCACCTGCAGACAGAGGATAGATAACACACAATAATACTACTTATGTTCTACCATCTATCATCAATCAATCAATCAATCTTTCATCAAGTGTTCATGACCAAGGGTAGAGAAGAGCACACTCACCCAGGACAGTAAGGAGAGGGAGCCAAAAGACAGAGCCTTCCGGTGATCCCAGCCAATCCCTCATTGGAGTCTCAGCACACAGGGCTGCCAGGGTGTGCAGGGTGTGGGCCACGAGGTTGGTGGTCAGGGTGGGTACAATGGCTGCTGTGATTTGTGGAGGTGCGTGGGGAGTGGCTGAAGAGAAAGCATCCTCAGCACTTCGAGATCTTTCCGCCACACTTGCCTTCTCCATGTCGGTGGCACTCTCAGCAGCACTGGGTGAGGTGCAGCTCTCCACTTGGTGCAGTACCTCTGTCTTGCACCACTCTGTACCAATAATAAATTAATTAAACATTGGGGAAGGAGGAGGGGAATACAGCAACAGATTCAGCTATGATCCCCTAACATTCTAAATAAATGTAACTCAAACAATTTTTTTTCACTATTTTAGGACATGTGTACTTGGTTTTCCCTCCACCTTACCCAAGATGCCATGCACCAGCAGCAGTGGGAAGCCAGAGTCCAGCATGAGGTGGATGGCTTCAGGTGACTGGGCAACATTGGCCAGTGTTTGTAGGTGGGCTGGTGTGAGGGAGATGACGCTGGGGTCCTGCAGGATGAGCCGACCCTCCACGGCCCCAGATGAACCCTCAACACCCTCTTTCATGTCATCGGTCCGAGCTGCTCGTATTTCAGCTTCTCTGTCCTTCCTGTGAGGCAGTAACATGATGAATTAAAGTGGGAAATTCATAATAACTCACATACACTTTCTTCACAAACTCTTCCCTCATCCTCTCAAGACTACATCACCTCAATGGTCAGGTAGGACAAATAAAAATACAACTCCTAACCTGTCATCAGTAATGGACTGGTTATTGTCAATGGCTGCCAGAACACTCATGTTGAGCAGCAGTTGTGTGAAGAGTGGTGGCCGGGCGTGACACATGGAACACATGATGTGGTCAAGGCCAACCTTCACCTCACCTTCACTGCGTTCAGACCACTCGTACACCCGCCTGGGGACAACAAAAGGAAAAGGATCAGTTTTACATATCACGAGAGTTCACAGTGTCTTTAGAGCAAGTGTAACTATTAACTACTCCTGCACTGACTTTGTAAAGCCATAATCATATGTCTATTAAGATCAGACTGCAAGATAACTCACCTGAAGAGATCGTCCGTGATAAGGGTGGTGATGTTGTGCTGTGTGTTCCAAAGTACAGCAGCAATGCAGTGCAGCACCTCAGCACTCACCCCACTGCTAACCCCACCACCCCCTGGCGAGGAGGGTGGGGTGGGGTGGTGTGGCCAGGCCAGGGGTGGGGCCAGACTGTAATGGTGGTCGCTGTGGGCTGTTGTTGGATGGGTGAGTGGGGAGGTGAGGGAATGGTTGAGCCAGGAGAGCAGAACAGACACTCCTTCCATGTTGCTGCTTCCCACACACAGTTCATATAGGAGGGCGATGGCAGCGTCCAGATTGGTGCCTCCTGGTGGGATTGGGAACATAAATTAGATGCACAAATGATGACAACCCTGGCCAGTGCATAGTGTTTCCCAAGCAACAAGGTTAAAGATGATGATGATAAAGCTGAATCAAAGGATAATGTATTAGTTACCTGCAGGCTGGCAGAGTAATGGGTGAGTCAACAGTGTCATGATGAGGGTGTGGAGGAGGTGAGGTGAGAGTGCAGCCAGGGCAAGGGTGGTGGCCTCCAGGGGGGCTGAACCAACGGCAGCCAAATGCATAGGACCAGGAGGGGTGAGCAGCAAGGTGACACAAGCTTCCATCACACCGGGTACTCTTGCCCCAGCCTCCACACCAACCCTAAGACCTCCCTCCACCCGACACATACTGTGGTAGATTAGGCGGAGCCACCACATGCTGCAGGGGAAACAGAGATTCATTTCATCATATATGTGGTTAATGGAAGTTCATCAGGGGTGGAGAAATACAATGGCACAACTAGAAACATTTAGAGAGGTAAAAGACACCAAATGAAGATGGATATGTCAAGCTACCTGGCACGGTGAGGTGTGTGATCAGTGGTCGGGGACTCATGTGTAACCCTTGAAGCCTCTCTAAAGGTGGTAGTTCCAAGGAGCTTCAACTGTGACAGTCCTAAGGTTGTGGAGTCACGGGGCCGGTGGAGGCGCACCACCACAATGGACGCCACAACGGGTCGAGGAAGAACCAGACGCACCCGTGAGAGTCCGGCTGTACTTAAAGGTCCACTGACTGGCATGAGGTAGCCGCCTTCAACTCCAACTTCCACTGAAACAGCTGATGGACAAGCTGAAAAAAGAGTAAAACCACTGTTAGAAATGTACGATTGACTTACTTACTTATGTTGCCTAGGAATGAGCCAAGATACAAAGGGCAGCACCAGCACAGTCTAGATACTCACAGACAAGAGAGACGGTGTGAGGGAAGAGGTGGACTTCATGAAGCAGCACAGCACAGGGTAAGGTGAGGGTAAGGTCCACCCAGCTCTCATCAGGGTAGAAGTGGTAGGACCAAGGGGCACTCTGTGGTGAGGGAGGCAAGGCATTAATCAAAACCTACACTAAATAACGGGCAAAGGGCAAGTTCATCTTAACCTCCATTAAGCCTACTGGCGCCAACAATTTGTGATGTAGGAAAAAAAAAAAAAAAATAAATAAATAAATAAATAAAAAATAAAAAATCACTTATTACTGACTAAGTTTGCTCTTCATACATCAATACACATAAATGTTTCCTTCCTCACCTTGGTCCTCTGAAACAGCTGGTTGGAATCCACTAAGACATTGGCAGGTCGAGCCGTGGGGTTGCTGGAGGTGACCACAGCCAGAGGGGCAAAGTTGTAGAGGCCTTCAGTCTGCTCAATAGGTTCATTGCGTTTATTAGAAGGTGTGTTCTGGGTTGAGGTTGGCAGAGGAGGAGCGAGGTGGTTCATCACAGCTGTCACAAGGCCGCCTCGTCCACCTCCCATCATTCCAACACTATTCACTAGATTCTCCCACAGCATCTGACAAATATAAAAGTGTTGTGTTAATAATAATAATAAAAAAAAAAAAAAAAGCTATACAATTAATTCCTAGTCCCATTTCTTACAATTTACTTAGTGTTATACAAATTAAGTACAGCTAGGACACTAAGAGACTGAAAAAGATTGTTCTATTGCTTTCCACCCACCTTCATGCCTCCCATTGCAGCAAACTGTTCCAGGATGGTTGGACAGTCTAGCACCCGGGTGAAGAAGCAGAGTGCCGGCTCAGACAGTGAAGGGGGACTCCACCAGCCACCTGCAACACACACACACAATGGCTTCATCCTTACTAAACACCAAACAGTCACCATTGCAAGTTATTAAAGGCAGAAACACCAACAAAAAGTTCATCTATTTTCAACAATATTCAGTAGTAAGTACATCTAAAATCATGGACTTACCCGGAGTGATGAAGGCAACAAGGGGAGCCAGGATGAGGTGTGGTGAGGTGGCCTTGCTGTTAAGTGTGAGTAGCAGCTGGTGAAGAGCCTCGGTCAGAGTCTCACCAAGACACAGCTTCTCTGTCACCTCACCACCCACTGTACCCAGTAACATGGACACACTCCCACCCTCGCACGCTGCAGCAGATTTCAGGAGCAGCTGCATTGTTTCAGCATTCTGCAGCACTGTGGGAGATGAATAAAGGATAATCAGACATGCTTTTATCACTTGCACCACTTCTGAAGGGATGGTGTATGTTGAGTAGCCTGTGTGTGTCTTGTAAATTAGGCCCATAAATGAAAGATCATATTATTCTAAGCACACACACACACACAAAATAAATAAATAAATAAAATGAATAAATATTGCCGTAAAGTCCCTCGTTACCTGTGTCAGTGAGGCAAGGTGTGGTGTTGGGTGAGGCGTGGGGGCAGGTGATGTGGTGAGGAGTGAGTCTGGCCTTGTGTTCATCAGTCTGGCTGGATTGTGGAGGGTCAGACCGTTGCTGCTCCAGTTTGCTTGAGTCCGTGAGGGAACCAGACTCCTCATAGCCAGGGGTCACAGTTGCACCACCTCGACCCTGAACACAGTAATACATTGATAGGTGAGGTTTGTTTTCATATGTAGGCAATGTTAACCCTTATAACATCCACAGATTCTGATGGAAATACTAGTTTGAAAAAGCAAAGCCGTACCTTGACACTAACCTGGGGTGGCGTGTGCAGGGGCGTCTGAGCTAGTTTTCTGGACAAGTTAAGTAAGGAGCAGAGCAAAGCCAGGCGGGAAGGAGCTGGACCTTGCCTTCCATCTGAACCTAACACCGAGGCAAAGATTCCTAGTCCTCCCAGTATGTTAGAGCTGTGACAGGTGGGTCCGTAGGTAACACACTCGTTGGACATTAAGTGACTATGCACCAATACCACTAAAACAGAATATGGTAACTATTAGAATGACAACACAGAAAGGTACACCTAAATCATCATGAGTGGTTAGTGTAAAAGTTAGATATGCCATGAGGATAGCATGTAATATAGATAGTTTGACCACAGTTTATGAGGTAATTGCAGCATGTTACAATGAAGAAACAGGGTATACAACAGAATGGTGAATATTATTACTTATTAATGAAAAAAAAACAAAGATAATGACATAGATAAACAGATGATCATTTACCACAGAGTTCACGATACACCTGACTCAATTTGGAAATGTGAAGTGACAAAGAGGTGACACGTTAGCACTGGTGGCGGTGAGATGACTTGCTGTTCATTACCTGTTGAGCTGATGATGGCTAAGGGTGTGTGCATACGGTCCAAGCCTTCATAACACATAGCTAGCAGAGTCCCCAGCAGGCAGCATTGTGCATCTAATGGCCCCATAGCCAGTGAGATGGCCCCCTGTGGTTCCAGTAGACGGGCCACCAGGATGAGGAGAGCCTGCTTCAGCGTGGCACCTGGTCCACTTGTAATACTGGCCACGTCACAGCGCACTCTCAGACGCACCAGCAGGTCCTCCAGCAGACCAGTCACTGTGCTGCCAACCTAAAGGAAACATTACATTGATCAAGAAAATCACACTGTGCCAGACTTAAATTTAATGACTAATATATTCTTCCATTAGATGAGGTTGAGTCAGCCTCCCCCCTACCCTCATGTCTCCCACTCACCACATCACTCCTGGTGTCAGCCCCGGCAGTGCAAGATCCTGTCAGGAGCTTCTGAAGTGTTGGCACAAAGTTGACATCTGTCACAATGTTAATTGCCAGTCCACTCTGTAAAATAGTGGAGGGAAATGTAGATATAAAGAAGTAAAAGTATGATTATTTTTCTTTATGATAGCATACATATTCATCATACATGTATGGTAATTTTTCTGATATGCAACATTTTTATACCATGCCTCTTTACCACCTTTCATTGTCTCTTTTGGCAAGGGTCCACACCCATACAAACTTCACTCACACCCCTAGGAGGGCAGGACTTACCAGGTCAACATTATCATACTGGTCAGCAGCCGTGGCAGGTGCTAGTGGGGAGGGGTCATGAGGCGTGTGGTTGCAGCAGAGTGTGAGAGTCTGCAGCACTAAGCACCAACACCTCATGCTCACACTACCACTCCTGCAACACAATCATTAGCTTGGTTACCCTACACACCACTACCATTACATTGCTGCACTCATATACCACTTTACAAACCCTTAACATCTCCATTTTGGAAGCAACACTAATACTTATGTTACCCGAGTAATCATCCGTTTTACACTCCTGCAACTTATCATGGTGTAAAACTCTGCCCACCCACCTAACAACAGCTGCAAGGAGTGAGGATACAGCACGAGGAGTGAGAGGGAGAGTTGGGTCCAAGGATGGGGTGTACTTGCCCCCTGCCAGTTCAAGGTTGATGCTGAGCCACAGTCCTAACACTGACTCCACATGACTCCCATCAAACTGTAGGCACAAAGGTTGACAAGTTGGAATAATGCTGCTTCTGCTTGGGATGAATATGGTCATGTTAGCCTCGATTAAGCTAAGCATTAAACTGTAGAGAAGACTTACCTCCATGGAAAGATGAAGGAGAATTTTCTGGAAGACATCTGTGAGGAGATGAACACTGGCTGTGAGATCACCAGGTCCACACACCTCACTGTCCCCCCACATGCTGCTTCCAACCTGTAACATAATTACTATCGATGGAAACACTGTAAAATGTCACAAAGGATCACTAACCATTACTCTTAGAATATCCCCACATATACTTTCCATTCACATTACATTCCTTTACAACAGAGGTTCCCATGAAATTCTATCCTTTTGCCAGAAAATCTAAATAATTCACCTTACCTTTCATTAAATTCTGACTCCTAATACTTAAAAGCCACATAATTGTAGTCTCACATATTTATATAGTTTCCTTTTCTGATCTAGTGTGCTATAAAGGGACAAGAGTACATTCACAGTGAGTGAAAGGATGACAATGAGGTGTGATTGTTAACCTTTTACAACTAACACTACCTTGAGAGGAGCAGTAACAGCCAGAGAAAGCCGGGAGGTGTGTACAGCAGCCATCATGTGAAGTCTCAGCTCAGATAAGAGTGACACACCAGCCTCCAGTCTTGCATCCACAGCTGTTGAATGTTCTAGGCCTGGGTATGGTGAGCAGGCTAGCGGAGCACCCACCACCTCACCAAGGCTTCCCCGGGTGTCCTTACCACAGCGAGAGTTTGGGTGGTTGGGCAGTGGTGGTGCAAGGTAGGAAGGATGGAAGCTACTGCAAAGGTGGGAGAGAAAGCAATCAATGACTCCTCAACATGAACAAAGATAGGCAGCCACACAAATATTCATACATACACACACACATAAATGTAGACACATGAGCAGCTATAAATGTATAATCCTAAGTACTAATACACACTCACTTTGACATGGCCAGCTCTATGGATGTGTAGGTGTTGGTGGTGGCAGCAGTGGTGGTGAAAGAAGGCGCCATGTCAGCCAGGTACTCCCCGATCATATCTTCACTCTCAGAGCTGTCATCAAGGTCTAGGAATGCATACTTCCCTGTAAAATGTATAGAAGTGTTGTATTTCACAGATCAACTTGTTTTGGGAGAATATAGAATGTGTAATTTTCCTCCATATTTTCTTTCTGTATTGGTGTAGCATGATTGGCGTGTTAGCCCCTTACACCCACCTGGTAAGTCATCTTCATCCAGGCCAGTGTAGTGAGTAGTGGCCATGCTCACCACTGGGGGACTGAGGGATGTGGCTGACTGGTCTGCCTGACAATTCTGAGTGGTTACACACTGTACAAATGGTCCATTGGTTTCATCCTGAGGTGAGGCAGCAGCAGCAGCTCCTTCATCAGTACTACCATTAGCTGTCCCTGACATTACTGAAGGGCCTGGCTGGCTAGGTGCAGCTAAGGAGGTGGTGGCAGAGGAGCGAGCAGCGTCCAGCACCAGATCAAAGTTATCAACATCCTCCCGGTGGTGGTCTGCACTCACCACCACCACTGCACCAAACACACGCTCTCCTGCAACACAACAATTATCAACACTGTGTAGAAAGCAAAAATCCACACACACTTTGGAATAATATGACTATTTTCTATCTTTAAACATTGAATGATTAAGGAACTTAAGGAACTATAGCACATTTTGTTTCCTCTAGAATTACATTACTGTCTTACCTTCTAACACATCCTGGAGAAGACAGGTGAGGGCATGAAGGGCCCAGGGAGCACCCCATGTAGTATCCAGGGTAAGGGCATGACGCAGGAGTGCCCCAAGTTGGTCACTGCTTACAATCTCTCCAAGGGCTGGGCTAGGCCGCACTACACTAACTAGGCCCCCAATCACCTGCAATACAAAGGTCATTAGTCAAGTAGAAAGTTAGGTAATACTTAAAACTTAGGTTGGATGGTGACTGTACAAAAAGATAAACACTAAATATCTTTGATGGTAGTACAGTATCACATATATTGGTGCCACACTCTTGAATAATAGGGTAGAGGTGAAGATAAACTTACCTTACAGGTGAGAAGGAAGGAATCTACACAACATGGTGAACTAGAATTCATGAGGAGCTTCACCAGGCCATGAGCCACTGAGAGGGAAGTGGTTCTATCCAGTGTGGTGAAGGTTTCCACGGGAGTTTCAGAATCATCTTTGCGTGCACCGGCACCTCCGGAGGAAGTGGATGTGGTGCGTGAGTATCGCCTCACAATGGAACGGCGAATGGTGTCTAACTTGTGGTAAATCTCCCCACTCAGGGCTCCGAGTACCTGCTGCAGGAGAAAAAGTTAGCAAATAAACGTTAGACTAGTTATTGTAAATCACTAAATATTTACAAAAATGAATTATAAAAGCACAATACTTACTCCAGAGCCTACTTCTCCGAGGGATTTGGTGGCTGTCTCCAAGTTGACCAGCTGCTGCTTTTGATTGTGTACCAGCCTCTTCCTCAGCCTCTCCCGTGGTGCCCTGGGAGCACTGCGTCCTGTCTCACTGCCACGCCGCTGCAGACAACTCTCAGCAGCCAACCAGGCCCAGCGACCTCCGCCTCCTCAAGAACACAAAACATTGCAATGTATATCCATTGTATAGGAGAGAACGAGGCATCAGAAACTATACAAATAGAAATATAGACATTTATAAAAAGAGGTAGCCAAGACAAGATGTGCAAACAGACACACACACACACACACACACACACACACACACCCATACATACATACACATACACTCCTCACTCTTAGCCCCAACCCAAGGCCCCTAGAGAAGACAAAGGTATCCCAGAAATAAGGCCCAGGGCGGGGGTGTTTTTCACAACATATTGATACATAATGCATCACAAACAATTTATTTAGGTGTGTTGTGCTCTAGAAACAAAGACTCACCACTGTCTTTAGTCTTCTCAGCCTCAGTTTTCCGGGCTGGTGTGAGAGCATCCAGGCAAAGGGACAAGTACAGCAACAGCCAAGATACAAGATGTGTGTCAACGTGAGGGCCGCCGGTGGTCCATGACGGCCAAACAGGGTCTGGTACTGAAGGGGCCGACCCGTGAAGTTGAGCCGAGAGTGCACGGAGAATGGCATCAATCACCTGACTCCCTCGCCCACTTCCTACACTCTTCTGGCCGAGGAATGTGAGCAGTGCAAACACCCTGGGAGGAAATACACAGTGTCAGATGAAATAGCAACAATGCATCTTCAAATATCAACCTAGCTATGCAGATACAGTTATTTCTTCCCCTCAATTCCATCACTACACTCATCAAATACTAAAACTCGCCTATAAAATTATTGAACTTGTCAACTTCAATTTGTACCTGGTAGCAGGAAAGTGGAGTGTGTTGGTGGCTGTGAAGAGTGTCACCATGGTAGAGGCTAAGAAGTCCCCCCACCAAGGCTGACCAGCACACAGTCGGGCCAGCAGGGAGGCCACACCAACTTGGGCAGCTTTAGGGCCTCGGACACACACCTGTTCAACTAATACCCTTGCCTGCTCCGGTCCACACCATTCCACCAGGTTATGGGGCACCTGTGAGACAACAAAATATCCATAAAACACAACAATTCATATAAATGAAGACTAAATTAGGAGAGAATTATCAGACAGAGCAAACTGGAACAGTGGCGTAGTAAGAGGGCGGGGCCGGGGGGTGGTCCGCCTGGGTGGCAGCTTGAAGGGGGTGCCATGATACAGGCTCAAGTCTAATGGCTAAATTCAGTGATGTAGCTAAGGGAAGGGGTGTGGGGGTCATGTAAGAAGACGTCCCCGCAGGCCCCCAACAAAGGCCTCCCACCTAATGGTCCATTTGGGAGCCTCCATTTGTTGCCATACTCATTTGTAGAAGTGTGTGGGGGAAGCCCCACAAGGAGACAACACTTGAATATACTTGGTAATATTCAAGTACTCTGTGTCTGAGTACAAGTACAAGTAACATTTTAAACTCCAAGTACAAGTACATGAAAATTTGTACTTAAGTCCAAGTACAAGTATATGTACTTGGTTTACAGCGGTCCCCAAATCCCCAGCTGATTAGGCTCACTACACTCCCCACCCACCCCCACTCCTGAGAGGGAGAATGGGGGGAGGCACAATTCTAGTGGTTGCCCCTAGGCGCCATGTACCCCAGCTACGCCCCTGCACTGGAATAACAATGGGATATGGCACACTAGCATATCAATGTCAACAAATAATCTTTCACTCTATGAATACTGTGGATACAAATACTTACAGCCATGCTTGATATCGGGAGTGAGAGAGTGAGGAGACAGTCAAGGAGATACTGCATGAGTGTGGCCAGCTTGTCCGATGAGGCTGTGTTTGCTGAATACTGATTCTTGCTTGAGGATGGAGAGAAAGGTGCTGCTCCTCCTGAGTCCCCTGTGCTCCCTCCTACAGTTTGCAGTCGACGCATCACAGACACTACTAGGTTGAGGTGCTGCTGCTCCAACATACATTCCTGATCAAAGTGTCAAAGAAAACCAGGTGTACACAAATGTTTTCCTACATGATTATTGTTATATTACTTCAATTGTTTCTAATTCAGCATCTACTAACTCTGTCTCCAAGAAATCTACACCCATTACCCATTTAACAAGAGCTCTGTCGTACCTGGTAGGCATGGGTTATTTTCCTCTCTAGGTCAGCATCCCGGGAGCTGTAAGGAAGCTCTGCCACACCAAAGGACGTGTGTGGTGTAGATGGGGTGGTGGGGCTCATGAGGAGAGGATGCAGCAAGGCTCTGAGCTTACTGCAGGCTAGGCTGTAACGGCACCCAATGTCTTCTACCACACTGGCCAGCACCGTCAACTGGGTCTGTCATAACAACCACAACAATTAATAAGCAAAAACAAAAAATAAACTGTATGCTATTCTTACCTTACTCATTATACTACTTCATATTTCGAGCTGATTCACCTACATAAATTACCTGAGCTGATTGTTTATTGACCACTGTGGGTTGGACTTCATCAGGCTGCAGCTGCCACGGTAGGATGAGGGTGTGACCGTAGAAGGCGCCCACAGGTATGCGGCACTGGGAGGAGGTGTTCATTCCATACCTCCCTAAAGTGGTCACCTGTAAGACGTGGGTAAAGAAATGTACAATGAAATAAGGAAAGGGGGTCAGTCAGAGTACTACTTGGGTGTTGTGAGTTCTGTATAACTCATGTCTATCTATCTATATATCTATACATCCCTATTAAAATGGGCTACACACTGCACCCTATCTTTTTGTAGGAGGCAATTACTTCCTCTAAAATCTTTCTCTATAGTTCCATGACGACACCAGATCAAACCAAAATATAATCCACATCTTTTCCATTATCTGTCAATGCTCTTTCATATATATACTGTATAAAAAAAATGGCCATGTGATTATCTAGTTTCAAATGCAAAAAGAAAAGCATCCCAGAACACATATCCATACCTTGAGGTAGCGACAAAGGGGAGGCGGCTGTAGGTCAGCAAGTATTAATGGCCTCAAACCTATGTCCGAGGCCACCACCAGCCTCTCCCCGTCCATGTCCTCACCAGTCATCCAAATGTCAATACTGAGGGACACCAGGTCACCACACGCAGGAATCACCACATCTATAAAACAATCAAGGGTGTCAATATGAACCATGACTTATGAAGAACAAATTAAAAAAAGAACTGTACTTGGATGACATCTAAAACCAAAAAAAAATTGATCATGTGAACAGAATGGATGGTGAAAATATAACATTGTATACAGAAAATTAGTACATCTAGTAGGCAGGATAGAATGATAAGTGTAATGGTGAGAAAGAGGAAGAAGGAAGATATATTATTTTCAATTTCTCACCCTACATGTGTTTAAATATAAGTGTATCAAATGTAGTTACTGACCAGTCAGAAGTACAGGTGAGCCAAAGTCCAGGACAACAAAACGACGTGCTCCAGAGTGCATCCTTTCAATGACGAGCATCTGCTGGGGTGGAAGTGAGAGGAGCTGTTGCCACGGTGCCCCTAATGTACCCTGTATTGGTGGGCCCTTCTTCCCTGCTGCACCCGGCCCATCCTTGATCTGAGGATGACTGCCCGAAGGTGTAGATGCCTTGCTTTCTAGGGAACTTACATCTTCCTCACTCTTCCTCTTGGCGTAGGCACTTGGCCCTCCCACCTGTTTGGTTACTTCAGCTTCTTTCTTTTCAGCGTATATTAAATCCAAGTCAAGGTTGGCATGAGCCTCTGCTAATAGCATAGCATCAATGCCGTCATGGTCTGGTGTGGCTTCTGAAGAGCTGCTGGATGATGAGATGGTGCTGACCTCCTCCTTAGCCTCCCCATCCTTGACTGGCCCATCCAGAGGCAGCAGTGCCGGGGAGGTGGAGTTCTCAGCTGCCACCACCTTGGCCAGGGTCTGAGTACGTTGCTTGGCCTGGAAAGCAAATCAACGTCACACCTTTGCCTCACCTCCAGTACACTACTTAAGGTTAAAGGTTTAAGTTAAATAATAAAAAATATATATATATAACTCACATGAAAGATGGAAGATTCTTGAAAAATTTATGAAAAAACAAACTGACGTAAATTGTCCTATAATGTATGGTTCATGGTAATTTTCGTATTTATAATAATAACATGAAGTATATTTATAAATGCAAGTTCTACATTCATAAATCAGGACAAAGGGAATTTTTTTTTTACTCAAACAAAAAATTTTGTAAATTGAGTTCGTAAATCATGGTTTGCCTGGACTAGAGCAAGCTTGTTCATATAATCTTAAAGTAATCGATTATGAGTTATCAACAATGAAGTGTGTCCACAATAGAAACTTATTGCCTGCAGGGAAAATTCCAGTAATAAAATGACACATTTCCTTTGCGTTCCCCAGCCAGTATAGTGGACGGATGGTAGTCATTGGAGGAGGCTGTTGGCATCAGCCGGTGAGTGTGTGGTGAGTCAAGTGTTGTCAACACATTACCACGAGATTTGGAATTCACCAGCTCTGAACTGAGCCCAAAATATCATTGTTCTCAATGCACAGACTTTTCAAGAGTTTCACAGTATCAATTTGATTAATTCAAAAGAATCATTCCTTAAGGTGACATCCTGCAAGGCTGGGATTAACCTCCAGTTGTGTCCCGAGATATTTCTTTGTCCTCTCAGATACCTTTTGTGGGAGGAGTAAGTGTTTGCTGTTACTAGTTTGAAAAGTAATTGTGTCTGGCCCCTGAATACCAAGCAATGGACTTTCTCAAGTAATAGACAAATCTATCTATCTATCTATCTATATATATAACAGGTTATACCCCTAATGGGTAGCCAAGACAACACACCCATGCACACATACATATATACTTCTTTCACTCAGCCCCCGAGGCCCAGATAGGAGAAGACAAGTACAACCTGGCCAATTATTGAGTGTCAGGTCAGTCATACAAATGGGGCCGAGGGCTGAGGTCGTATACACAACAGACTCCAAAGGTTTATCCCTACCACTTCATATCCATATATATATATATATATATATATATATATATATATATATATATATATATATATATATATATATATTATATATATATATATATATATATATATATATATATATATATATATATATATATATATATATATATATATATATATATATGAATGCACTTGGTAAGGAAAACATTATGACATTCACTTTCTATCTTTATACCTGACTTGTATCCCCTTAAAGAAGGATAGCTGAGATCAGGCATCTTTAGGGTTTGGGGAGAATGTAATCTGCCCTTCCCTCCCCTCTACATCTTGTCTCATAGTAGGAAGAAACATTACAGGGTGAGGGGCTCCTCAGTCCCCTCACTCCGTCCCTCACAGCTGCGTTTTACAACACATGGAATACAGTAGTAATATTCTTCCATCATGGCCATTCATGTGTTCAGTTCCACTACCACACCAGATTGCATTATAATACACTCAAGAAATAAATGTTTATGGATAAATAAATCATATGATTGCTATCTACATTAGGCATATTTGTGCTCAAGAATTCCTGTAATAGTTATTACAGAATTAATTTGATAGATTTATAGGTGACGTAAAAATTTAACTTTAATAAATAAAATAACAAGAAATGGCCTTTACATGTTATTTTTTTGCATTATGTAAATTCACTGTTTCAGTTATTTTTCTTCATATAATCTTTTCTTTTGCATTATGGAAATTCACAGTTTTCAATATGTGTATTAGCAAAACTGTATATGAAAAAACCCACACATATCAAGGGTTAATTAAATATAAACAGTAGGTTCGGTGCATCAACATACCATACAAATTCTAACGTTTATATCAATCAGCTAATGGTAAAACCAGTTTCACTATACACATCACTTATAATTACTTTCTAAGAACCTATCGACAATGTTGAGTGCAGAGCTACAGTAAACACTATGGTGCCACAACCACCTCTTCATCATTGACCCGAACCCTGCTGTTGGTGCCCAATAACTTCCCTCCCTGGCAGATATATGGATCCCACATGCACGTCCATGGAGAAATACAATGTCAGATGTATAATAACCCCACCCACCCCACCCACCCACCTACTATACTGGCTGAGAAACGCAGATGAAACATGCCGCTCATTTACATGTGCTTTCCCTACCAACATCACGTTTCCACTGCAGACACTGTAGGACAGTTATATATACGAAGCAGAAGTAAGAGTATAAGATAAACATTGAACACATTTCCAATCTTTGCAAAACATCTGGCTATCAAACTCCAATGAAATGAAATTAAGATCATATAATTATGCACAACTAAGGCAAGTGATTTACCAACTTAACTGTCTCTAAATCTTCAGAACTTGACTCAAATTATACAATATATTTAGATTCCTAGAGATGGCTCATAACTTATTGATAAGTTATAGTCATCCAGCCTTCTGTTTCCATCAGCTACATGAATTTCATTACGATAGTTAGCTCTCATGCCTCTAATACCTCAATGAAACATAATGGGACAATTATGGGATGTTTGTTTTTATAGCAACTGGAAAGCACAGACCAGACAAATATTCTGACATGACCACAAAAACATTACACTCCTTCCCATAATATTTTGTTAACATTCTCTTGACTCTTTACAATCACATATATAGTGATTTTCAACTCAAAAAGATAATACAATGAAACTAATTTAGTTCCTTGTTTACTGAATGAATGACATGTCTGGATAAGTCTTACTGCACTTCTCAGTATGCTTAGCGTTAGGCCCACCTTCTGCAGGCAGTGTTTCATGGAGGCAAGCTGATCACTGAGGGTCTGCAGCTTCTCCAGATAAGTCTTGGTTGCCTTCTTAGCCAACAGCAGTTCCATTGCCTGGTTTTTGACAGCCATGTCCTCAACTGCCTTGTGCAGCTGCCCAGTGTAAAGGGAGAGTCAGAGATGACAGTGGCAAAGTTCCATCAGTCATTGCCTCACCAACATCATTATAGCACCAAGGCGGTCACCCTTTAAATACCCCATTAATATATATTTCCACTAACAAAAAGCAAATACTAACATCCAACACACTACACATGAAAAAATACACACGCTTCACTACTATTCTTTTTTATATACATCAACTATAGAGCCCTGCACATTACCTATCAAGATCTAACAACAATAACCTAACAAGTAAATAGATATATTGATTTTGAGGCATGTCACAAGAGCGACGAGTCATCTTGGGAACCCTAATTTAGGCTAACTAACTGTGGGTTATTATTTCATGCTGTGGCCGGCCAACACTCGCATCACAGTGACCTTGGAACACATAGAAGGAAACATTGGTAGAAATAGATTAATCAAAGAACTGTGAATTTGCATTGTAGGAAGATATACTGTATATGACGAGGTTTTGATGTATTGCAAAAAAAAAAAGAAATTATTGTGTGACCACACCTTGAAACTAAATTCATCGCCTACAGATAAAAAAAACACCTGACACGCTCTACTGTGTTATTTTCTTGTGTATAATCAAGTATACTTCCTGATTTCTGAAACAATTGTAATTTTTCTTCTTCATGTAGCTATGTTTTACCCTTCAGGATGTGGCATTCCAATTCTGGTCTTCTAAAGGAAGGAAACATTTGACACACACACACACACACACACACACACACACACACACACACACACACACACACACACACACACACTCACACATACAAGATGGCAGAATTCTCAGCCTTCCACTCTTACCAGGATTGCAAGGCCACAACATCCCGTACATTTAAGAAGACAAGACCCCATAATGATAGCACATTTCCACTTTGTAAATTTGGGACACGCAATATGTATGCAAAGCAGAGTTAGGGATGGTAGAATGCAGTTATTTCCTTTCCTTTCATCTCATACTTTAGACGCACCTGTCTCACAGCAAACATCTGATCTACACAGCCCGCTACTTATATTGTGACACTATAATTCGTATACACGCATCATCTTTTTATGGTTTGAGTTATTTTAGAAGTGTCTGAGTCATGGTGAACAATCAAACACTGGTTAGCCAAGTCCAGCCAAACCTCCCAGCATTCCTTGTGGCACTTGGGAAAAGATGTCAGACACTTCCGAAACTTAATTATAAAACAATACCGGCATTTCATTGGCATGGGGATAAAACTTAAGCAAAACATCGTGAGACATGACTAACCAGCAGAGTAAACACATCACCTAACTTCTTTAAACATGAAACGGGTAAATATTTTTGATTTAATACAATCCTTTAAAAATCACACCAGAAGAAATCAAACTTACTCAGCAATAAAGCAAATATCATCATAACAAAGCACACCAGGTCACCATACACACATGAAGGTAGAAAGAGTAAAACAACACCCACCATACTGACAGCACCATCCACAGTCTTTGTATTGGCAGCTGTGGCCGAGGACTCCACCTGGGCCAGTGCTAGGGAGTCCAGTCCGCCCGGGATGGTGAAGGGCTGCATCATAAACGGACTACCTGGGTGGCCTGTGGAGGATAACAGAATACATGTTTACTCTATAGTCATCATGAACTGAGGATGTGTATCTTTCAAATTCACCTTTGTCATTCATTATTATACTTCTTCATCCATGAACATTCCTTTCATTCAATACTGTTTTCACAATGTTCATTCATCCAATTTATAGCCTTCTCCTCAACCTAACACCTCTCACATCAAGTCCAATTATCTCCACAATGTGTCAACTCACCATCTATTAATTATAACAGAAGGTTGGATTGCTGCAAGACAGACAAATGACTAACCTGTGGAGGCGCGTTCCATTTTGGTTCCATCACTCGCCATGTGGAGTGTAAAGTGGAGTGGTTCAACCTCAAGCAGTCCACACAAGGCTGAAGTGTGACTCAGGCCGAGGAAGGCGCCGGGTGTGGTAGTGCGGCCCAGAAGTGCTCCAATGTCACTATCATCTCGTCCTGCCGTCATGTACAGGTGTCCAGAGGTGGCGCCAGAACTACTGCTTTTACCATTGGCCGTTCCAGTGGTTTGTGTTCCACCTGCCGGCATCATACCCCCAGACATGGCTCCTCCCCCAAAGGTTATAATGTTGTTGTTGTTGTTGTTGTTGTTGGAGGCTGTGTTGGCTGTGGGGTGGCCAGTGTTGGGTTGTCCTGTTGGACCTCCATTCAACTGGTGGGAGGTAAAGGGAAAGGATAGAATAGAGTATTGAATGGATATTACGTTACTAGTCACTTCCTATCAAACATTCTTTTCAAACTCCCCCCAAGCCTTTCACACACTCACAGACTGCTTGGTGAGGAGGGGCGGCTCTGTATCAAAGAGTTCCCTTTCCAGTGGTGTTCCGTAGAGGTTAAAACGTGTCTGCAGCATGGTGTGGAAGGGATCAACTTTACTGCTAAGAGCCTCCGACACCATAGTCAGAAGCTGAGTCACCTGATGAAGAATGGATTATCGCAATTTATAAATATAGAAGTTAAAAAAAATATATACAGTGCTATAGTTGGCCAAAAGGATACATACAAACATGAGAATTCACAGGAACTTATATAGATCAAAACATACTAATGAAATCACATACATTATGACAGGTAGATGAATTTATTAACATTGTATGAGGTAATAGATCTACAATGACCTACCTTCCGTGCCGTCCCCCAAGGGTTGCACCATTTGAAGTGGTTGAGGAGGGTGAAGAACCAGTGTAGAGCACCGGCACTCTGGCACTGCAGGATGTGGTCAAGGCACTCTAACAGGGCGTCTAGTACAGACCACCCAAACACCATGCCACCTTCCACCACACGTGACCCTCTGTGCCGCAAAACACAAACTCAAATGAGGATCCTGACACACACTGGAGTACACACTGTTATTACATTTCTCTGTCTGGCACCTCTTTCACAAACATCCCTTTCACTGTTACTTTGACCTTCATTTAATTTACCAAGACTTTCATAGTTCAACCTAAACATACCCTGCATTTATATACATAGCATAAGCAAGGTATATAAACAGATTGTATTACAGGGTGCAGAGTAGAGGAGGAAAGTAATGTCTCCCTGAACCCTTAATGCCTTGTCTTGGCTACTCAGGTTTAATTAAGTGGGTTATCAGCTAGGTATATATATGAATAGATTCTTTACTCACTCTAAAGCAGTGACAATAATCTTGGATGCCTTGTGAGCCACTGCACGTTCGCCAAGCAGTAGGCAGCTGCGCACCAGGCCAGACAGATGCAGCTGCAGCATTGTAATGATCGGGACGCTGAGAGTGCGGTCATCAACTGAAAAGATAAAATAGTTGATCAAATTGTAAGTACCCACATAGAGAATCAATAATATTTAATTGATTATATTTTTAACTACCTGCTTCATTTGGAATAGATTGTTTACCTGCAGCCGTGTGTATAGAGGTGAGCCACAGCAGAAGGTCAAGAGCACGGTGACGGAGATGGTCAGAGGATGTCTCGCTGATGGCTGCCTCCAACAGAGACTTGTGGAATCCCTCGTTGTCCACTAATGACAGTCTCTGCAGCCTGAAGGAGTAGGATGATAGTTTACCGAGATATTCTTGACAACAAACATCTGCATCATATCATCCACTTTTCACATCCCCACATTTCAACCCATGTTATCCAAAATTGGCTGTGTTGTCCCTCCCCTTCCCCCACCCTGCTGCCCACTACCTCACCTCTCGTGTGGGATGGTAGTTCTTGTACAGCAACGCACGGTGACAGACAGCTCCTGAATGACATCACATCCTCGCACCACCTCCACCCGCTTACTGGAGGAGGTGGCAGCCAGCCGGTCCAGGAAGGTGGTAGATAGTGGTGGCATGTACTGTGACACCAAGTCGAGATCATTGTTCTTCTGCACATCCTACAGAAAGGAGTTTGGTATTATCAACACAAAAAATGTCAACAACATCTCAATGTAGTAGCAAACAAGTGTGCCATCTTCCAAAGTTTTCTAACAATTTATAACTAGCATTATGATTAACTAATAAAATATTCCCTCTCTCTCAGCCCGACCTGTTGTTGCTGCTGTTGTGTCTGTGACTGCTGCGGTTGCTGCTGTGAGAGCTTGGGTGGTAAGGCTTTGATGTGGATGAGGTAGGTGCGAGTGCGACACGCTAGTAGTGTTGGGGAGGTGAGGGTGACGTTGGCTGCCTGGCCAGACAGATCCACACATCGGTTCACAGTGACTGGACCACACAGGATCTCTGCATTGTGACTCAGTTGGAACTCTCGTGTAAGGACTGGGTTCTCAGGGTATTCTGGCCATAAGAAAAAAGAAAAACATGCCATAAAGTTAAGTTCATGAGATGGTTACAAGGTAGTGATCATTTTGCCTCACTGACCTAAGGCTATACAATGGGTATGTATGCATCATTTCAGCTTGGATGCAGGATTGAAGTCCCTTAAAGTCATCCCTCCTCCTTTCTTGTTAATCTCCCTATCTACTCTCAATAAGCTGCACTTCATTCAGCCCAAACCTCTAAAATCAACATCACTATAATTTGTAAGCCACACCAGCTGACATTACAACATTTGAGGAAGTAAGTGATATCTAGACTGACTTGATTACACAATCTCATAATCTTATCAGGAATTATATAACCTTGACTGGCCTGGTTTAAAGGCTACTTATACTAATTGTAATGTAAACCTTCAATTACCTGTTGCATCATCAGGAATATTAGAGGATGTGGAAGGGCCTTGCATGGAGGACTGAGAAGAGATGGAGGGTTGGGAGGAGGTGGATGGGCCTTGGGTGGAGGAGGTGGAGGGACCCTGAGAATGTGTGGGGGAAGAGGACCCCACACTGCTGCCGCTGCTACCCTGTTGGGGGGTTTGGTGCCTGCGTGGGGTGGCAAGATTCTGCCTCAGTAGAGTCACCTGTGGAAAATGGAAAAATGAATGTTACAATGTTACAAATAAATGATACAATGACATACTAACATACAATGATATATACGGTATAAACACCATAAATTCATCATTCCTATAAGTACATTAATCACAAATTGAACCTTTTTGCTTGATCCCCAATAGCTTAATATAGATTCCAGAACAGGTTGCATGATGGTGTTTACCTGTAACACCGGCAGGGGGTTGGGTGGGCTGTGGACAAAGTTGAGCTTGAGGTCAATGTGTCCAACCTGTACAGCTCCCGTCCCACTTGCACCAGCTGGCAGAAGTAACTCAAACAGGTGTTCATCCCAAGTGGAGCTGAAAAAAAAAAAAATAAATAAATAAATAAATAAATAATAATAAATAAAAAAAAGTAGATCATTAACAATAGATGGGGGAAAAAAAAAAAAAAAAAAAAAAAAAAAAAAAACTTAGGCTTATACATTACAAACAATGAAACTAAACATTAAAGAAGGTAGGATACAATTACAAGACAGTCTCCTTCACCTTTATTAAGCATCTTTCCTCCTACCCTTCCTCACCTGTCAGCCTCCAGACGCCAGGTACGGGTGGTGTCCAAGTCATCTGGGTGTTGCTGTAGATGCTGTGGGTTACGCCTTTGTTTCTGGGCTTGCA
The DNA here is from genome assembly GCA_036785275.1 of Cancer borealis. Taxonomy (NCBI): domain Eukaryota; kingdom Metazoa; phylum Arthropoda; class Malacostraca; order Decapoda; family Cancridae; genus Cancer; species Cancer borealis. The sequence continues at coordinate 34,073 of JAXIVD010002842.1, forward strand.
TGATCTCAGACCAGCAAGGCGGTACAGTAGCCACAAACCTGTTCACACCATCACAAGTTTAAAAATAATACCAACCAATATCATAGTCCTATTAATTCAAAATGTTATGTCAACTTTAACCAATTATATTTACCTGATGTTCCTATAATTCTACCTGTTACATTAATCTATCTATATACTTCGCTTATATATCCAGTAAAAGAGGATAGCCAAGACAATGCTTCACCTTTTATATTGTTTCATTCTTACCAAAACCATCTTGTATTTTCACCAATCTTAATAGTCTACACTCACTCACTCACTCTTCAACACAAAGACAATTAGAAAGATGGACTCACTTGGGGCACCCGGTCTGGAACTGTGTGAGTAGAAGACACTTGTCCAGCACTTCTTCATTCACACCTTGTGCCACCAAAAGTTCTCCGGCTGAAACACACACACATACGATCAGGAATTGGGAGGTGTAAGTGACCTTCAGTAATCCATAAATGCACAGAATCATATTGCTGTCAAATGGTAATGGAATCTGATGCATATTATTGTTCTTATAATATTTCTTTGCATAGCACGACTTGACTAACAAACGTAAATGAAAACCTAATGATCCGTACAATAACTGGTTGACTCACGTTGCAGGTCAGGTTCCCGAGTGAGGGCAGGAGTAGAGGCGGAGGAGGTAGAGGCTGGGGTTGAGGTAGCTGCACCAGCATCACTCTCCTTCCCCAGGTCAGCCTCGCGGTGAACTTGCACTAAACTCACTCGCCCATCATCACAGCTCACACATAACCTCTCAAGACCTAAGATGGAGAATTGGGAAGTACATTTAATATGATGTAAAACTGTTACAACCACAAACACACATATATACCACTTCAAAAAACCACCTCTTATGGATAATTGCCACAACATAATCTCAGCTTAAATCCTGTGTACTACAATAAGGTCACTACACTCACTGTTACAATACACGAGGTTGTTGAAAGGTCTGCCAGTAGGTGGTGACACATGGTGAAAGAACTCCAGTGTAGCCAGTGAGAGGAGGCGCAAGGAGCCGTCCATGGTGATGCAGGCTCCTACACCTCCACACAGCCCACCATCACACTCTCCAAACTAAGGAAGGATGCAAGTCAAGGATTAACAGGATAGGAGCAAGAGATGGTATTTTAATGATCACCGAGTCTTTTTTTTATTTTCTTCATTCCTCTCAATACCTTTCCTTTACTTGTTGGAAATAATTGAACTAAAATTCTTGATACGAGATCTACCTACAAGGAGTCAAAATCATGAAAGGTCCTAAATCTCACCTCCGGCGGCAGCAGCAGCAGCTTGTAGGGCACCAGGTCCCATGAGGTGAGTAGCTTGGTGGAGACTGGCTCTTCCTGTAGAGTCACCACCTCACCACCACCACACACTCGGTATACCATCACAGCTCCTGCCACACCACCTGACACCATCCCTTCAGGTCCATCACTGCGCCCCAGAGACACCACTAAGTATTCTCCGCAGGGTGTGGGAACCAGTTGTAACACAGCCAGCCGCAGCTTGAGAGAGTCTAGGCGGTGAGGCAGAGGTAGGCATTGGATGCATTTAGGTTCCTTCTTCAACTCTGTCTTGGCCGGTGGTTCTGGCATGGTCTGGTTTTCTTTGGTTTTACTCTTGGCCAAGGACGCCGGGCCAGCTTGTGTGGTGCCTTTATTTTTGACGAACATATTAGGTGGTGAGAAGAACATCTCTATATCATTGTGCAGCAGCAGCGGAGGGTCAGACCACAGCTTTGTCTTAGAGTGTGAGATAACATTAGTCTGGTTGAAGGAGCCGACCTTAACCGTTGACTTTTTGTAAGGGCCATGACCCCCTCCCTTGGCCACTATTCTATTACTGGTGGCTGGTCTTTGGACTAAAACATTTAAGTCATACACTAATAGGTATGGCACAAAGATTTGCTGGGCGAGAGTGGCTGTCCCGCCTGACATCCCACTTGAGTCCCCTGGCGGAGCTGTGCCATACTCAGGAGGTGGTCGGTCAGGGTCACCATCCACACCAGCTGATGAATCCCTCCTTGATGAGTCTAATTTCATGATATCCAAGCTCTGAGCTGGGCGCTGACCTGCTTGGTTCACATCATTAAGTGTCTGTACATCACAAGGGTCAGCCCGTTCACCCCCACACGTGCCAAAGAGTTCATAACGACGCAGTCCGGCACCAACCACTAGGCAGGAGCGTGCAGCTGATACTTGGCCCACCGCAGCTCCCTTCAGACGCTGTGTTACCTCATTAGGCTCAGCTAGTACACACAGCGATGAGACACGCACATCGTGAGACGGCCGGGATGGTACAAACAGCTCATCTGTGAGTTTAAACGACACCATTATAAATAACAACCTCATAAATACATCATGAAAATAGCCACATAGCATCAAAAGCATAATTCACACAACATATAAATAAATAAAATAAAATAATGAATAAATATAAGAATATGAACCCCACTTACCCACAACAATGTCATCTAGGGGCAGCTCCACCACCTGTGAGGTTGGTGGTGGGTGTGATGGGGGCGGAGGGGACACTTGGGGGCCAGATGGGGTAGCTTCAGCTGGTACATGAATAGCTAAGGGGTCAGTTTCTACCGGCAACCCAGATGACGACACCTCCGCCTCAATTTGTGAAGCTTGGGGTAAGTGTTCTGAGTTAGTGCCTCCTGCTGCCGCTGCCATCCTTTGTTCCTCAGCGGCAGGCCAGGCCCAGGCTTCACATGGGGCTGGGGGCTGCAGGGGCATGTCTGTGTAACCTACTGTGTCTGAGAAGTGCTTGTCTAGGATGGTGGAGTCTGATGGGTCGATGGCGAAATTGACTTCCTTCTGCAAGACAAAACATATTCAATAAAGGCCAGATAGGTAGATGAGACAGACATATGTACACGTTATCAAAAGCAAACACACACACACACACACACACACACACATATACCTTGAGCTGTTTGGACACGTTCCACACCACAATGCTGCCGTGTCGTGTGGCTGATGCAATGAACTGGTGACTGTTAGTGTTGCTGAGGAATGCCACTTCCTCGGCCCGTTCTGAGTGGGTCAGGGCTGGGCTGGTTGCATAGGTGACTGACAGTGGTACGTTGTTAGTGTATTCCCCCTTCACAAACGGACAGTTGGGGGAGTGTCTCTCATGCTCTGACCTGGGGAGAAAGAAATTTTTTGTTGTATAAAAATGTGTAGAAATATACATTCATTCCAAACGTGAATCTTCAGATCTCCACCAAGGGTTCAATTTCTCAGTTCCTCCCTCTTAATGGCTGCCTTTAGATCAATTTCTTAGTATTTCCCAACACTAGTTCTGATTATACAAGGGTCTTATCTGCACTAGTGAGGAGACACTTCTCAAATGTGAGGAACCTTCACACACACACATCTTTTCAAGTCTCCTGTATATCTTGAAAAAATATCTTACACCTTAAACCCTAACCTGTCAATGGCCTGCCACCAATCCATTAATATAGTCATTTACCTAACGTTCCATATTTTTCCACCTTAATTGCTTACCAACTTGACCTTCCAGACTCCTTTATAAATGCCAATGAACCCATCCATCCTTCTTCTGAGTTATACATAAGGTTCTAGAGTTGCATTGTGAAGGTGTGGGTGAGGAAGTGGTGGTCAATGTTGAAGGTGCAGCATGCGAGTGTTTGTATGCTGCACATGGCTACGACTACAACCAACTTATTCAATAGCCAAGGAAGCAAAGGTGCCACTAGCTAGTGTCTTTTATCACACTATGTTAGGTACAATGTCACCTTTGTACGTGTGCCGTGCTAATTCACTCGCGTGTTAGTCTTGTGCGGGAAGTAAGAGGAGAGGCCACGGCAGTTATCAGACCACTTGGAACCACTTGACATTGTTCCTGTCTGGACAAGAAAAAGTGGATGACGGCACATGCCAGTCTGTCTTTGTTTCAATACTTAGTTTTTTCACCAGACAAAACAAAATTGGCCAGAGTACTTAAATTTGCAGCAGGAAATACGAAAACCTGGATCCTCTGAGATACTTGATACCTACCATCATCACTTGGAGGAATATTATTTACAAGTTAATTTGATCTAATAATGTGACCTATTTTCTTCCTCACTCGGGGTAAATTCCAAGAAATATGTAAGAGATCACACTCCTGTCCACACACTTATGGACAGCCTATTCATAAAGGTAACAAGTTTCAAGAGGATGCTGCCTAGTCATGCGGGTATTCAATGCTTTAAAAAAATACTGATTATTCATGATAGTACCACCTCTTCTCATCAAAATCTTACCCCATTCTCTCCAGATGACCAAGCCATCTAAGGTCCCATTCACACTATAGGGAAGGTCACGGTCTAATCACGCTACACTCATGATCAGGTCAATTATCATTACATGCATTTCAATGGTTATGCAACGGTCTACTTCCACCCATCACCATCAATTCAGGAGACCTCTTAATTGTAGCGAGATGGGAGTGTGAGCGCAAGTAACCCAACTTAATGAGGTGGTCAGATAGGGAAACGTAAGTCAATGAAACAGTTATGGGGAAGAGAAAGGAATGAGATAGAAAGGTAGGATAGGATAGTGTGTCTTACCATGGTTCATCCGTTGGTTCCCAATACACCAAACACACGCTGCAGATGAAGCACATGGCCCGGTCATCATCAGCAGCAATAGGCTGATGGAAAAAGCCAGCTTGTGCCATTTGTTCAGGAAGTGCCCATCTGCAATAACAAAAAATATGTATCAAAATAACCATTATAGAAATTAATCAAAAACAGCAAAAGGTGCAAAATACTTCAATGAATAATTACTAGTTGTAACGGCTTACTTGTAGTTCATGTGTGGCCATTTAATGAATGTAGCGAGTCTGGCCGCCTCACTACACATGGCCTCCCTGTCCGGGGGGCCAGCACCAGGGGGTCCCTGCCCTGTGTCCGGCGTTGGGGGAGGTAATAGATGGGCCAGACGCTGTATAAGGGCTGAGGCGATGGACAGGGCTGGGATGTAGCGTGAGAGTCTCTTGAGCTCATTGACAAGGCCGAGGCACACACTGCGAAGCACACCCAGAGGCAACTCTAGCCTCAGGGTGCTCCACTGCAGATAATAAATAATAAATAAATAAATAAATAATAAAAATAAAAATATATATAAAATAATGAATATCAAAATAAGTAAATATGTTTGCATCCTCTCTCTCTCTCTCTCTCTCTCTCTCTCTCACACACACACACACAATATAAATAATTGATTCTATTATATAGCTAATACAAACTACAGCCGTATAGTGTAATTGTTATTGCAGTAGTCTGCTTAAAACTGAGCAGACTACTGCAATCAATATTACCATTGAAGTGTTGGTCAGCACACTTCACACTTTGTACAATTCAAACCACACTTCCTTCCATGCCATTACCTTGGCCAACTTAGGATTGGTGCGTGACTGTGCCTGATGTGCTGCTATGCCCTGAGCCAGCACCTCCCTCACTTCAGCTGCATGCTCCAGGTTGCTCATCTCCCCAAACGCTAAAGTCTGCTGCAGCTGGATTCCCTGTAGGCAAAGCAACCTTTATTTACACACACACACACACACACACACAAACATGACACTAATGCTACATGTGATTGTCAATAATCTAAAGTATCAATAATAATAATTTCAAACATGAAAAAACACTAATAGCAAAACAAAATTCAATAATGAGCCATTTTTACAGCCAGCTTAAGTAGTTGAAAGCTGCCCTCATACATTACAGTTGCATGGAAATACATTCACACTTTCATTTAATCCTATATATGTACCTTCAGCCCTTCAGCCTTACCTCTGATAGCAGCATTTCCACTGTGACAATCTCCTCCGGGGCCGACACAGGACCCTGAAGGACAGTGGCGAGAAGGAGGACGCCGTGGTGGTCCCGGCGCATCCCCACTGTTCTGCCACCGCAAACCACCACACTGTTGCTTTCTCCATGATACACACACACCACCCCACCACGCATACACCCATCTCCTGCAATGCACACAGACAAAGGTAAAAGATTTGCATCCATTTTTTTTTTCCCCATGGTAAAATACATAAGTTGTTCTTTATTACTACTTTCAAATCTCTCTCTTCTTTTCTATTGATATAATATTTTTTCCAAGCTTAAATGTCCATGTGGGTCTAATTTCACTCCTCCCAATTTCCAATACATGTAATTTTTTCTGCATTAAATTTGGTTTCCTACGTCTTGCTTGCTCCACTCATATATCTTGTTATATCATTATGCTGCTCTTCACAGTTCTAGTGGTTTTTCCACCACGCACTAACATTAATTTTAGTACCCTAGGTTAAGAAACACTGTTCTAACACATCTACGATCAAGTATAATTGATGGAATCTATCAATTTATTTCTTTAGACAATATAAATATGATCCAAAATTACTTGGGTCTATTACAGCAAAGCATACTTCAATGTAATCCCTGGGTCTGATGACTGCAAAATTACATTGATAGCTGCCTGTCTGTCTTTTCTCCCAAAAGTCTGCCATTAAAACCAAATTAATGACACAGTATCAATGCCAACCAGCTAAGTCAACTAAATGAGTCATTATTGTGGAATTGTATTAAAATTTAAGTATCTACACTACCAAAATAATAAAAATAAAATAAATAATTCCCCACGATCTAAGTAGTTAGTTATATACCATATAGTTATGATGGGTTTAACTAGAGTGCTGCCCCTCTCCCTAAGAAGCTACCATGAGACAGGATCAAACTCACAGCCTATACCCTATATACTGTTATTATCTTTTAGCATTATTATTATGGGTTAATCTGGAGAATAGGTCCGTGTCACGTACAAACACGAAACTCACATATCATGTAGAAGACTCGGTAGTCGCTAAACTCTACCCACCTCCATCGCCTTAACAATAACCACACCACACCGGTAAGTCATAACGGTATAATTTTGGAGGTCCTTTGTTAGGTTAAGTTAATGTCCTAGCGGGGGTTCCAGGGAGGGCGCAGCCCCCCCAGCTAGATTAGGTTAGGTTAGGGAATTTCGAAATTTTCTTTGCTTTTTGAAGGCCCATATTTCGCTTATTTTTCATTCCCCCCAAAACCCCCGATTCCCCCAAGCTTGTTTGAAGGGATAGGGGGGGTTTGGTGGGAATCTGAGTGGCGAACTTATCCAGAAATATCTTATGATTAACATTAATATCAGTATTATTATAATTATAATTTCTTTCTCTCTATACTCACTATATGTTTATATTATTTGTATTATATCATTATTATTATATATAGGTTGAGAGTTCGATCCTGCATAATCTATATATCTACAGAAAATACAGCCTATAGCAAGCACTGAAACTGAGCTCCTGTCTAAACATCTGACACCCATTTTTTAGGTAACTTAACCCCTTAACACCACGTAAGTTAACAATAATGACAGGAAAAAGGCATCCTATCTAATTAATACCTTTCCTCAAACCCGCCCACTAAAAATATTCCCTAATGACAGATAAACCCAAACCTTACTAGTGTTGTAAATAAAATCAAAATACACAATGACCACAGAGATTAGCATTGTTAATTATCCTTTCAATACCTAAAACAATCATATATAAACTAACACACACCCATACGTTGATCTTAACCTAATAATAGGATACCATAGTGAACGAAAAGATAGATATTACTTGGGCGAGGTGATGAAATTAAGAGTATAACATAATGTATAATAGTCGCGTCAATACCTCACTTATACAGACAAACTTCACACCCTAAATACTCTCTCCGTATCTCTGATCACACATATAATAATTACGTCCACTTACCATGAAGAGGGACATCTGAGAGCTTGAGGCAAGAATGGGGGTCGAACACGCGCACTCGGCCCTCTCTAGTAGTCACCAAAAACACATTGAGGGCTTGGTGAAAGGTTAAACTCTCTATGCTGTCTCCCAACTCGATGGTGCCGTCCTCCTCCACATTGAGGCTGGACAAAGACATGCTGTACCGTTCATCTAATGGGTGGTGGCTGTGTGGTGTGGTCGTTGTTGGTGGTGGTGGTGGTGTTCTGTCACAGTGTTATAAGGGGTGGTGCAAGAGCTGTGGCGATGCTCATGTTGTGGTGGAACAGCTGTATTTGGTAAATCCTCTTACGTGTAGATTACAACTCCATGTCTCGATCACTTCGTTCACTACAATATTCACGGCGATTCGCTGCTTTCTTTCCTATTATTATTAAGTAACATTATAATGCCTTCCTTAGTATTATTATTTTCGTATTGGTATTTTATTTATCTTCAAACTTTCTTCCCTTCTTCGCTACGAAATAATCTATACTAATGGTGAAGACGACTCGGGTGGGGGAAATTTGCTTTCATTCTTCATATTTCCACAATAGAGTAAAATATACAAGTCAAATGCTAGCTCATATAACATGTAATATTAACACTACAATACTGCAAGGCAGTGTAGGTTGGAGGATGTAATGAAATGACTCCGATACGATATTTATTTCACTCAAACGGTTTATTTTATTCTTAGATATCTCTAGATGGCTTAGCTGTCTAATCTATAGCTATCTCGCGGATTTCCGTCACACACACACACACACACACACACACACACACACACACACACACACACACACAATAATAAGTATCATGAATAATGAATAATGAATAATTCTCATGAGAATTGTTACAATGATGTTTTAAGTCATGCTGAACACGAATCTGGACTTATTTTCATTATTACTATAATATCAAACATTAATAAAAAAAAATATGTAGAAAAAAAAAAGATACAGGAAATACTTTCATTATTCACGTTACCATCACCTCATATTCATTATTATTATTATTATAGTATTTATTCATCATTATGGTGATGGTTGTGGTGGTTGTGGTGGTGAGGGAGCTTCTTACAACAATTTAATAGATAAAGATAATAGCTGATAGGCTAGATTTATGTCCTGCAAGAGTAGCGGCGAGGCTAGTGCGACGCCCTTTAGAGGGTGGCTAGTATAGTATAGTGTAGGTAGGGAACTAGGCTGTGACCATGAGGGGTGGAAAGGCTTCACCTCTACCCAATCTCTGTCCTCCTCTGTTTCTCGTCTCCCTTCAAGACAGCGAAGGTTTTAATGATCATCAAACTACTGGCAAGACTAATAAGGTGGCTGTTACGCCGTCTGCTACTTTCCTTTCCGTCATTTCCTGCCTTCCTACTCATGCCCCTTCATCTGTTGAGCTCGGCCGTACCTCTTGCTACTAATGTAAATGCTTATGCTACTTATGTACTCCTTGCTACTTCTACTACAACTACTGATACCACTGCTGCAGCCTCATTACAAGCCCTTCTTAACGACCTCCAACTCTGGTGATGCCCCCTCCACCAGCTACCACTCTTATCGTCCCTCCACCTGCTACCACTCGTCTGCTCCCTCCACCTCTGTTGTCACTCTTTCCTCTCTGCTGCAGGAGTATGTTCACGACCTGCTCCTACTGCCTCTACATCTATCCCACCGAGCCTCCTTCAGATGACAACGACTGGTTAACACTTGTCACCAAAGGAAAGAAGACTGAGTGAGGTGTTGGGTCAACATGCCAACCCTGCTACCCGTACCACCCCTGCCACAACCCCTGCTACAACCCTGCCACAACCCATCAGATCTTCTTCATATTTTCGTAATTCTGGGTATAGATAGACCTTTGAAGTGTAACAAACCAATTTGTTATACTCATATATATATATATATATATATATATATATATATATATATATATATATATATATATATATAGATATAGATATAGATATATCGACATGTTCCCACAACACACACACACACACATACACACACACACACACACTAATTTGTATATTTCAAATATGTATATAAATTTATGTTGATCCACATTTGAAAGACAAGGAAATTATGGAATTATTGAGCGTGAGAAAGAGAGAGAGAGAGAGAGAGAGAGCGAGAGAGAGAGAGAGAGAGATCTTACGTGAAATCGTAAACAAGGTTGACATCGCACCACTTTAACTTACCTTCAATAACTGTCTAAATAAGAGTATATAGATGTTTGTTCGTTACAATCATGTGTTGGCCATTTCATTATTGTTACGTGGGGGACACATGCAGAAGTGGCGGTGTTATAGCAGGATAATGGTAAGTTATTGTAAAGGCAGAGGATGTGTGTGGTGACTAATATATATAGTGTGTAGTGCAGACGATGTTGTTTCGTAATATGGCGTAAGGTACATCATAAGTTTTCCTGCAGTTTGATGATGTGTTTGGATGAAGGAATTAGTTATTATTATAGGTAAATATTAGTTAGATGACCCATTCGATATCTCCATACCGTTATAATGCACTGCAAACTGAACCTCAGATACATGTTCAGATCACCTCCAACAGTTATGCGCTGAATTACAGGAAAATATACGTCTTACGAATATTTACCATTTTGATTATTCACTATTCAGCTAGTGCCACTTTCCCCTTGCAGCCCCACGTAAATGCAGAGGAGTGGAGGCAGGTTGGTCAGCTCGCAGGTCTACCCATCGTTCATCATGAGGGATATGTGTGTCCCCTTCCACCTAAACACAGATTCAAGATGATGAAATTTTGTAATCTATACCAGATCCTTTTAAGAGATGGCGTTATTAAAGCAGATCAGCAGGTTAGTATGATTTATTTAATACAGTAAATTTATCACAATCTTTAGCATTTTGGTAATTGCAAAATACTATGCATTTTAGATTTGTAAAATATATATATGTATGCGTTAGGTAATACTGCCTCAAAAGGTGAGCAAGGAACTTGCATCAGCAGCACACTCTCAGTTCTATGTGGACAAGTTCTTTGATGGAAAAACATCCGCAACAGAACAACGGGCAACAGGTTTTCCTTGGACACCAGGATTGGCGAGTCGAGTAAGATATGAAACAGGTAGGAATACTGTCTCTCAAGCTCAACATTAAGACAACTATTCAAATGCCTAATTATACTGTGAATAACGTCATGTTTCATCTATAATATCTTACCAATTCATAGTTTATTCTTACCACTCACCTAAGTATGCATTAGTGTTTTAACATCCCATTAAAAAGAAAATTAAGATAAAACTTCAACTTGAATAAACCTAATGATCTTTACTCTCTTCATGGGTGCTGTTGAGAGGTGGGACTTGTCTGGCCGCCAAACTGAGCCTGGAGTGTGGCCTGGCATGCAGCACAGCAGGTGGCACACACCATGCCTTCCCTGACCATGGCTCCGGATACTGCCTCATCAATGACCTCGCTGTGGCTGCATGTGATCTTATACAATCTGGGCTGAGTGAAAAAGTTCTAATAGTTGACTTGGATGTACACCAGGTGAGTGGCGGTATTAGGGTTTCCATACGTCCGGATTTTCCCGGACATGTCCGGAATTCAGGTGTCAAAATCTGCGTCCGGGGGGATTTTTTAAAATCCCTCAAATGTTCGGAATTTCAGCTTCCATCAATAACTGTTAAAACACACACACACACACACACTTATTAAATTTCTGTTGGTTGAAATGACTGGGTGACAGCTGCTTTGGTTCTGGTTTCGGTCAAGACTCTAACGTGTATGGGTCCGGTATGAATTCGTTGCTCCCAGCCGTCCCAACGTCGCCTCACGTCGCGCGTCAGTCTTTAACCAGCTTTGACAGGGGTCAGTTTGGATTACTGTTCGCTTATTTGTGGCCTTGTGACCTTGACACTACAACTATTACTTGTCCCTGGCAAAATGCCCAAACGAAAGTGCAAATTTACTACAGAGATGCAGAACAAGCTCCCGTGCTTCACAAAAGGCAGGGATGAATGGGAGGGTGAGTGTTTGGTGTGTAAACCAGGAACGGAATGGAATTCAAGATAATCAGCCTTATGCAAAGGTAAATCAGTTGAGTTTCTTTTAATTAATTTACGTTTCCAATATTATATCAGCTGTAAGTGAAGGTGTCCGGAATTTTGATAGGTCTTATATGGCAACCCTAGGCGGTATTCATGTACGTATTTTGGATTTTGACAAGGCAATGTTACAGTTCTTGTGATTTTGTACGTGTCTGATAAATATTTGTGCAATTTATATCTGCATCGTCATGTTGTAAGGTTGACTTAAAGACAAGTACAGTGGGATCTCTAATTCCAAAATGTTTCTATGATGCTTAATTTCTTATTAAAGGAAAATAAACTAAAAATGAGAAGTTATTTTGATGTCACATTTTCATTTTGCATTAAAATTACACGTGTATTCTTATTGACAGGGAGACGGAACAGCATCTATATTTGAAGACCATCCAGATGTATTTACACTCTCCTTCCACTGTCAAAACAACTTCCCACTTCGAAAGCAGAAGAGTGACCTTGATGTGGGATTAGCCGTGGGCACAGGTGACAAGGAGTACCTCAACACCCTGGCTGTATGTAACAATGAGATAAATCGTTGAACAAAATTACTAGAGTACACTCCAAAATTCATGTTCCCTTTCCAGAGCATTTATACATGAACCATAATCACGTGATCGATTGACATTGGCAATTATAGTATTAAGGATGTATGTGAATTGTTTTTAAGCTTATAAACCAAACTACCGATGTCAATTTAAAGTTTGTGTGCCATGAGAATATATGTGACATCATTTGATCTTTTCAGGAATACTTACCCAGCATCTTGGATAGTTTTCGTCCTGACATAATCCTGTATGATGCTGGAGTAGATCCTCATGAGAAGGATGAACTTGGCAAATTAAAACTAAGTGATAATGGTAAGTGTTCAAAGGGTTGCAGATGCTGAACTTGTTTTTCAGAACTTAAATGCATTACACGGTCTATAACTACAACACAAATTTTAATAGTTTTCTTTGGAATTCCCAAGGTAGCAGGATAAATAATATCCATATTCACCGTAAAATTGTTTGAAGCATGTACTTAACCACATACCTTAGCTAGTAAATGAGTCCATAACTTACATTACATTTTCCAATAAAAAAAATAATGTTTGACAGGATTGTACCTGCGAGACACTTTTGTCCTGAGAGAAGCAGTGTGTCGAGGGATCCCAGTTGCCACGGTGATAGGAGGCGGCTATGATGAGATAATGAGACTCTCGGCAAGACACACCATCATTCACCGTGTGGCCCAACAAATGTGGAACACTTATCTTTAACTAGTGTGTCTATTTATTTATTGAAGGTCTCTTGTGAGTGGCCACATCCAAAGAGGCTCCACTTGTTCCTGTAGATATGTTTTATACTTGTACATTAATTTAAAAAAAAAATACTTACTATACCTCTGTATGCTATCCTAAAACTGTCTCCAAAGTATATGTTTATTTCAATATATTTGAGTATGTATATTATTAAATCTTTGAGGAGGAATTTTTAAAATGAAATTATATTATATAAACTGCGATTTATTCAAAAAAGTTGTTTCCATTGTATATATTTTACAATTTAGTGTTTTTGTTCCAATCCCTCTGCCAGCTTTGCAATATTGTCTGGAAAAATAAGGGCCTTGAATGAGTTTAAGAGCAATTATAGACAGAACACAATATATCTCATCCTTGTCAGAATATAAAAATACAATACATCTACAGCTTTACATGAGTGAGTTTGATCCAATAAAAGACTCAAATTGTTGATACTTACCATGCACTACTTTTATCGTATGGTCCAAAGATTCCTGTGTGTTAGAACTTTTCCTGAGCCCTGCAGTCACTTCCAGTTCAAAGTCAGGCCCATACTGAGTGAAGAACTGGAAAACATACATTATTAATGTTCATCTCTCTCTGTCTCTAGTTACGGTAGCCAGAATCCTTACACAAAATAACATTCAAGGCTCTTAATAAACGAGGGGGCCGGGTGGCTCTGTGGTTCAGTGCTCGGCTCGTGACCTAAGGGTTGTTAAATCTAGCAGAACTAAATAGTCTAGATGCTTAGTTCAGAGGGGTTATTTAATTTTAATCTTAATAAATGAGCAGTCACATACCTGGTGCTCAGGGATGGCAGCTGGCAAAGGACACTTGACAAGGGTGGAGGTGATGGCTGTCCATAGCTTGGCTGCATTCACTTTGTTGTAACCGCCTGGCAATGACAACATTTCATTCAAGTTAAGAAACAAGTCGTTGGCGAAGCTTGCACGAGAAAACAGATCTGGGAGAGCTTAAATGGTTTGGTCATGAAGAAAGAAAATAGTATATATATAAAAAAAAAACTAAATAAATTGAAGTTGAAAGTACTACATGACCTAATTCTGATTTCTGAAGTATTGAAAGAACGGGAAGGACTGAACAGAGAAGATGAAAGAATAAGAGGTAATAATACAAATTAAAAAGACATGATGCTGAGAAAATTGACATTCAGTAGTATTATATAGATGCAAGATGACAAGTGTACCTCAAGTGTTTATACAATTACAATACAAATAACAACACACATACACACCTCCACCCAGGAAGAGTGTGGGCTTAGCGAGGTTAGCCACGTGAGTTACACATGTGGTATATGCCTCCAGGGTGAGATTACCTCCTCCCAGCGGGTCTTGGCTAAGGGCATCAGCACCACACTGACACACCACGGCATCAGGCAGGAACACCTCACACAGGGGGTACAGAATGCTGCACACACACACACACACACACACATTATTAGTTTGTTACATATTCAACAAACTATACCCAGAATCAATTGCTGAGGTATCTTCAAAATAGAGTATCATATAAAAAATTGTATTACCTTTTATACAGAATATAAATTGACTTACATGAAAGAAATGTACAATTCATGAGGCAAGTGAGCCAACTGTGACAAGTAATACAAGAACTAAAAAAATTATACATATACATAATACAGCAGCAACACACCACCTACCTTTCAAACAGGTGAACAAACTGGGTATCCGTAATGCCTTCCTTATATGGCACATTGACACTGTACAGCCTTCCTCTGCCTAACCCTGTGTCCTCCTGTCCACCACTGCCGGGGAAGAATCCAGGTTCCTTTTGATGAAGTGAAACTGTTACCACTTTGGGGCTGAAGAGGAAGGCACTCTCAACACCGTCTCCTGGATGCAACAATTAATCATTTGAATGCATCTACTTATGGCAGGATTATATAATATGTTGTCAAAATTATATGTATTCCAATTAATGAGAGAAAGATAAAAGCAAATATAATGTTTCTAATAAAGATAGAGAACCTTGCACATAAGAAATAATAAGAGACAACTACATAGTAGTTGGTACATGGTAAGACTATGGTAGAGGCAAGGCACTGACCGTGATGAACATCCAGGTCAATGTAAAGCACCTTGGAAAACACAGATCTCAGCTGCAACACTGCAAGCACAATGTCGTTCACATAGCAGAAGCCTGAAGCCATGTCTCTGTAAGCAAACAACTGCATCAAATCAACCATTAAGGAAATTAGTCCTAACACTCATTTATATTTGACAAAAGAAACCCAAATAATACAGGCCACATATCAATCACAATTTCCTTTAAAGTTTCTATTACATCTAGTTTTAACGGCGCCTGTGGCAGAACAGGGTCCATTACCCTTATTTGTATTCAGCCCCACACCTACCTCTGTGCATGGTGCCATCCCCCACACCAGTTGAGGGCTACCTTGGCCCTGCCTGAGGTCAGTTCTCGTGCTGCTGTGAGGGAGCCACCTGCCAGGCCACACACCAAGCCCCAAAGGCTATCCAGGATGGGACAGTCAAACCCTGGGGGGACACATAGAAATATCCTTTATAAATTTGAGATGAGATGAGCATGAAAGAAGTGAATTATCTTAATCTTTTTACATTGTTTCTGGAAATTAAGTTATATATCTTACTCTACTACATAATATAGAAAAGTGTCACCATATGTACTTCATCTTTCATAATACTGATAACTAGAGCCCAGATGTTTAGGCAAAATGCCATAAATTGCCTTTTTTGTGTGATTGGGAGTGGTAATGCCTATATAACTAGATATAAGTCTATTGTGCCTTTTTTGCATATATTTATACAAAGTAACACTTCAGACACTAGATAAAACTTTCGGAACACCACAATGAATCCTTATTGTCAATAAAAATTCATTAAGGTGTTCAATGATAACCAGTGTTGTCAAGGCCAAAGCTCCAATAAGTTAGTGAAGCTTTGGCCTTGACAACACTGGTTATCATTGATAACACACACAGAACCGCTAATAAACCTTCCCCTCCAACACCCTAACACACCCCAACACACTCTCTTCCCCCCAAACACACCCACCTCCCCCCAAACACCCTCAAAACACACCCTTTTCTCCCTCAAACACCCCCAAACCACACCATCTTTCCCTGAGTAAATGCCTTTTTTGATGCCTATTTAGACGATTTATTTTGCCTTTTTGCCTATCTATTTTAGAGTTTTTTAGTGCTAAACATCCAGGCTCTACTGATGACTGTGCTTAGAAAAAATATATAATTCCTTAAACTCTGCCCTGCATTTCCCATGTCATGTTTTTTTATATATAAATTCTTGAACTGAATATATTTCCAGTCAACTAACCTAATCCAAACTCATCCTGTGTTCTTTCTTCTTCCTCTTCTGGATCACCTTTCTGAAGGAAGTCCACGTATTCCTGTGAATGGAACTTCCTGATGTCCTCCTCAGTGGCTGCCTCTGAGGGCACGACTCGCATCTTGTTGAGGAGTCCATAGGATGAGATGAGGCCATGTGTGAGGTGAGCCTAGTAAGGGGAGCAATTATCAACATACCTCCACATACCACATGCTAATTAGAAAACTCAATGCCTGGTGATGATGGTAGCAATAATTATAAGTAAAAGCTTGGAACCCATTTCTTGTCTCCAGAGATCAGAGGTCAAACATTTAATCTGTTCAATAATCACTAAAGAAGGAAAATACTGTCTAATTTTCTCTTTTGAAGTGTCTTGGATATCTATTAATCTACTTATGATAACATAATACAATTTTGGTTACCAAAATTGGGCATTCTGAAACTTGCAAAACTGATTGAATATCTTTTTAATTGTTGTTAATCTGATTTTTTTGTGACACTTAACCAGGTAAGGAAATCAATGTCTTACAATATTATGGGTTTCATTTAGTGATAATAATTAAGTAGCAATAATAATAATAATAATAATGGTTATCTTACAAACTATCAGTAAATCATCATAAGGAAAGTTCATATGGATCACATCTCTTAACCTATTACAACTCTGTATTTAAGTAAGGTTAGCACGTCAAACCTCATCTCATCAACACCACAAGATATATAGAGATAAAACTGACAAGCGATAAACATATAGATATACTTTAAACACATATATAACAGAAACATTAACCAGCTTCCCCAGCCCCCAGTACTCCACCAACCCGATGACTGAAGACAGGAACAGCATCACACCACCTTAGTAGTTTAGTATCTGCCACATAAACAACCTCAGCCTTGCCCTCAGAGTTCATGGTCTCCCGAAACTCCCTCACCTGTGAAAATATTAAAACCATTAGACATATTAACTTCCTCAAATAAATGTAGTAATGAGACAGTTTCTGAGATCAATATACGTGGATGATTGAGGATCAGAGCCTTCCTTATAATGATAGATGGAAATAGGAGAGCAGATTATAGTAACTAACTCGACGTAATTTTCAAACTGTTCTTACTTCTCATAAGAACATAAGAATTGAGGAGACTGCAAGAGGCCAGTTGATGACCTACACAAGGCAGTTCCTTATCTCCAATATTTATCCATCCTACCTGTCATCCCTATCCATATTCTGATCCAACCGCCCATCAGTTACCTCTTGTTGTGAGCCGATTACCGCTCTCACATGCACTCTCTCTCTCTCTGAATATGAATGTATTTCAAACCTTCCATTTCTTTCTCTATTACACTACATCACCACCACCGGGAAGCCAGGGCCGCCCTTTTCCATCTATCATATTTTCTTACACGTAGTTTATTATTATTATTATTATTATTATTATTATTATTATTATTATTATTAATTAGTTATCGACAAACAGATATACTGGTATCTATTATTCTTATGTATTTAATATTATTCTTACTCGTCCTTAGAGGCTGTTTGTACTTGGAGTTTGACGTTTGACTTCAAATGACTTGACTGGTTGACGCTCTTCCCGCGTCAAGCAGAAGGAAGGGAAACGAAATTTCAAGGGATACCAGATATTACCAATTATATTCTTATGTCCCCTCTTAAGACTCACTATAACATTAATTCACAGTCATGCTAATATATTCCTATCATTCCTCCCTTATACACATACATTCTAATTAGCCTGTTCACAGTCAGCATCTTGATACCAGACAGCGTCAGATTTTGTAATTTTTGCCGGAAAATAATACTCTTTGGGGCAAGTTTTACAAGCTTATTCAGGTGTATTGTTGCACATTAATGCGTCTGAAATTTAAGTAAATTAATCTCATGATGTTTGACGGCATATGACATCGTTTGAGCCTCTATTCATACAAACTTTAAAAGAACGACTGAATCGAGCCGATACAAGACGATCTACAGACGTACTTTACACTTTTCAGTACAGTTTGTTTTTGTGACCTAACTTCCTCTATTATCTCCCACCCTTGTGTGAGTCTAACTTCCTGCTTACTGGCGTTGACTTCCTGATTCCACCTAGAACATATAGAGATACGTATCCATTAGTTAAGTTGAGTTTTTAAGAACATAAGAACATAAGAAATGAGGAGACTGCAAGAAGCCAGTTAATGACCTACACGAGGCAGTTCCTTGTCCCCCACCCTTGGAATAATCCAATATTTAGCCATCCCACCTGTCATCCCTATCCATACTCTCATCCAACCGTCTTTTAAAGCTACCTATTGACTCAGCACTTAATAAGTGTTTACCCAGCCTATTCCAATCGTTCACGACTCTGTTAGTGAACCAATATCTACCTAGGTCTGTCCTGAATCTAAGTTTTTCTAGCTTGTACCCATTTCCACGTGTCCTATCCTATTTTGGTTATGGCTGTAAAGAGATTAAGTGATTTAGATTATATATATATATATATATATATATATATATATATAATATATATATATATATATATATATATATATATATATATATATATATATATTATAT